>ML680821.1:71171-84220 GCA_007922225.1 Emydura subglobosa
CAGGCAAAATGCCTCCAGCTGACTCCTGTATGTGCTGCAGGGACGTGTTCACAGATACCTAGGCCAGAAGGGACCACTGTGATCTAGTTTGCCTCTTAGCTTTCAGCTACATGCTTAAACTGTCTTTGTGACAAACTTCATGTTTCCACAGGGGCAGGTCTCTGGCCTGTGCTATACCAGAGGTCAGTTAGGAATGCGCTGAGCGATAAGCATGGTCAGCAAGGCGTGGGCGAAAGTTTTCTCAGAAACAAGAAATAAGATAAGTAAACTGCCCGACTGTCTCTTTCTTTTGACTGAAGTTGTATTTTTCCATTTTAACAATGAGCTATGCGCATGCCTTCCTTTGTAACCAAATATGGAGAGTTCCTTGTAGAGCTGTATAGGCGACACTGTTTGTGCAAACTCACCGTTATTTCTTCTTTGTATCACGCATGCTTAATGCACTTCTGCTGTATAACAATGACTTGGAGATAAATCTGTATAAAAAACCCCACGCGATGCAGATCGGGGGCGCAGTTCAGCTGAAGCTGTTGCCCCAGGTAATTACCTTGTAATAAAGTCCTTTCCTTGCCCACCCAAGCAAAAGTGATGACTGTGTTTTCTTCTACACACCAAAGAATTCCTAGAGCAGAGTTTATAGAGAAACTTTCTACCTTGGTTTAGAAATGCTCAGTGAGGGAGAATCTACCATGAGCCTTGGTAAATTGCTCCAATGGTTAATTACTCTCCCTGGTTAAAAAGTGTACACCTTATTAGTAGTCATCATTTGTCTAACTTCAACTCCCAGCCACTCGATGGTGTTAGACGTAAGAGTCATTGCTTCTCATGATAGAGTCCTGCATTGTGTAAGCATCACCTACCTTCTTTGTTCTTAGAACACATATTGTTGGCCTCGACCCAGTTTACCAACCAATCCATATCGCTCTGAATCAGTGACCTGTCCTCTTCATTATTTACAATCTCCCAATTTTTGTGGAATCTGCAAACGTTAACGGTATTCAAGCAGGAGAAGGGGAAGCAGCTGGGTTGCTGATGGGTGCCTCTGGTTACCCCTCTCAGTGAACAAGGCAGAATAACAAAACCCCTGTACTTGTTATGTCTCAGAGAAAGCTGGGTGTCTTCAGGAAAGTGTCTCACCACAAGAAACAAGGAACTAACAGAGCACAAAGTCCCAGCCTGGCATGATTGTGTCTGTTTCCGTGGGGAAAACTTGGCTTCTTTGCAAAAGAGGAATTGCTTTGTGGAGCACACCAATGATCCATCCAGTCCAGCGTCCTCTCTGACAGTGACACCCCAGGAGCTCCTGAAGAAGGTGTTGGGGGGATAATATAGTACAGGCTTTCCAAGATATTTATTTAGCTCTATGTATTGTAACAGAACATTCTTACTATCCATGCAAATAACCCAAACATCTGATTCTTGCTTAGCTCCTGGATTCAACTTCATCTTGTGGCAATGAGTTCCTCTGTCTAATAATGCACTCAGTGAAGAAAGCATTCTCTTCACTAGACCTAATGGCTTATTGGGAGCCAGAGACTAAAATGCAGTAAAGGAGACTGTGTATATTTTGTTTTAGCTTCTTGGTAACCAGTGTGGGGAATCAGAAACACTGTTTGTGGCTGGTTGGGAAGTCTAACTTCAGTGTCTCCAACCAGTGCTGGGAGAATCTGCTCTCCTTTAACACCCTGCCCTGACCTTGAAATATTCAGGTGGCAACCCTAGGCATGGGACGGGTCACACTTGGCTTAAACAATTTGGTGCCATCTGCAAAGTTTGCCACCTCACTGCTCACCCCCCTTTCCAGATAGTTAGTAACAATGAAATATTTACCGTACTATTTGTTATCCAGTGCGTGACCCTCCTCCCTCTGCTTCTCTCCCTTCACAGGCACCCTGAATATCACTGAGTCTGATAGATGCTTCACCCATCTAATGGCAGTTTTCAATCTCACCCCCTCCGATCCATCAACATTCATTCTAATTGGCATCCCGGGGCTGGAAGCTGCCCACATCTGGATTTCCATCCCTTTCTCTACATTCTACCTCGTCAGCCTGGTGGGAAATTTCACGGTTCTGTTTGTTGTCAGCAAAGAGCAGACCCTGCACAAGCCCATGTACCTGCTGCTTTGCATGCTGGCACTTACAGACATCGGCATTTCTACCTGTGTCATGCCGAAGGCACTGTGCATATTTTGGTTCCATTCCAAAGACATCACTGTGGACGGCTGTATCACCCAGATGTTCTTCTTTAACACAGTTATGACTATGCAATCAGCCGTCCTCGTGACAATGGCCTTCGATCGCTATGTCGCCATATGTGACCCTCTGAGATATGGCACCATCCTCAGCAATGAACGAATCGCTAAAGGGCTAGTGGGTTTGATACGAGCTGTTCTCTTGGTTCTGCCAGAGCCCCTGCTACTGCGGAGGCTGCCATTCTGTGCCAACCGCGTTATCCCTCACATGTACTGCGAGCACATTGCTGTGGTGAAGATGTCGTGTGGGGACACCACAGTCAGTCGGACGTACAGCCTGGTGATAGCATTAGTGATCATCGGGTTAGACCTGACACTCATTGGCCTGTCCAACAGGCTGATCATCAGGTCTGTCCTCAGGACCTCCTCCAAGAAAGCCCACCAGAAAGCCCTCAACACTTGCACAGCCCACATCTGTGTGATGCTGATGTATTATACTCCCTTCCTCTTCTCCATCCTGACACACAGGTTTGGTCAGGACATCCTTGCCCATGTTCACATCCTCTTGGCTAACCTCTATCTTCTTGTGCCCCCCATGCTCACCCCCATCATTTATGGGGTCAAAACCAAAGAGCTTCTTGACAAAGTGGGAAAATACATCTGCAGAATGTGATCGCCTGGGGCCACTGACTTTAAACCTGTGTGACAAGAGTGGGAAAGGATGTCTCCTCATTATCAAGGATGCTTTGTCCCAATTTAGCTGAGCTCAGCCTTGTGGCAGTTCACAGTCTGAGAAGTTCCTCACACCTAAAGTCTTATCACTGCATTACCAAGCACTGTCCTCTCCGACCATCACGTGATCTCTTTCAGTGTCACTTTTCCTCCCCAGCCCCACACATCCTGTCATTCGGCCTTTCCATGACTTCCACACCACCAGCAATGGTGGCTTCTCACATGCTTTCAGCTCTATTTGCCATCAGTATGGTATTCCTCACTCTCCTCCATCTTTGACTCTTTCGCCCCTCTCTGCCATCACAAGGCCCTCAGCTCTTCCCTGCACCAGGCCCCAACAATCCCTTCCAGTCCTGAGTCTCCCCAAATCCGTCTCTCTGAATTCTTAACTAGCAATAACTTAGGGTTTTCCCCTCTGGTTTGTCCTCCCCGAAGAGTGAAACCAAAATAATGAGGGTGCTGGAGCCCATGATTTATGAGGGGAGGCTGAGGGAACTGGGCTTATATAGTCTGGAGAAGAGAAGAATGAGGGGGGATTTGATAGCAGCCTTCAACTACCTGAAACAGGGTTCCAGGGAGGATTGAGCGAGGCTGTTCTCTGTGGTGATCTCAAATTACAGTCCAGGAGATCTAGGTTAGATATTAGGAAAAACTCTTTCCCTAGGAGGGTGGTGAAGCACTGCAATGGGTTACCTAGGAAGGTGGTGGAACCTACATCCTTAGAGGTTTTTAAGGCCTGGCTTCACAAAGCCCTACATGGGATGATTTAATTGGGGTTGGTTCTCTTTTGAGCAGAGAGTGGGACTAAATTACCTCCTGAAGTCCCTTCGAACCCTAATCTTTTAGGATTCTATGAATCTATGCAATAATGAGGAAAAGCAAATATAGACGAGTTATACAGAAAATAAACAAAGACACAGCTTCAGGCTTTCCACATCTCTACTAGTCAATTTCCCTTACCTAGTACAAGTTACCTGTATTCTATGAAGAGTTTTGGGAAAGGCTCTGGATATTTTCCACCTTCCCCTGTATCATGGGGTGTGTCTCACTTGCGGGTAGATTATCTGTACCTGAAAGTGATTAAAGCATGATTTATGAGAACTTTAATAACTCAGTAATAGCTCAGGGTCTATTACAGGAGTGGATGGGGGAGATTTTGTGGTCTGCACTGTGCAGAATGTAAGACTAGATGATCATATTGGTCCCTTTCGACCTTAGAGTCTCTGAGCCCATGTGTTTTCCCTGTGCCCTCTGTCATCAAGGGGATTCAGCATTTCCCAGAAAGCACCCCGCTTAGCTGCTGCAGAGTGACATAATCTGTGACATTTTGGGTATCACGTAGACCAGTAAAGGGGTCTGTCCCCATCTGCCTTGTAACGTTGGGGGCCTTAACACTGAGCTGTTATGGCTAACGGTCCTGCACCAGTAACCAGCCCACAGGTATCATGGTCTCACCCTGGCTTCCAGCAGCCTACTTACTCCTTGCAGGGTGATGCCAACAGCCTCTGCAAATCCGTTTCCCCGAGTTCTCATCAAAGGGAAGCCCCAGAGGGGCCAGAGAAGCAGCCCAGAAGGCAGAGCTGTGCAGGATGCAGAGCAGCAGCACTGAGCCAGAGCTGGGCTGCTGGAGCAATCCAGACCAGCTGTGCCACTGGCAAGCAGGGGCTGATCTACAGTGGGGAGCTGCGGGGACAGAGCTGGGGTCATGGGTGCCGGCCATGCCATAAGTGACACGGCAGCCGAGTGTGGTGAGCGGCTGGGGAGAGCAAGGCAGGGCCCTGGGCAGAGGGCCTAGTGCAGGAGACGTCACCAGACAAGAAGGCCGTGTAGGCTGGTGTGGCACACTCTACTCCTTGTGCTGTGGTTTGTCTATCGTTCATGTTCATGTAAGGTGTTTTTGGAATGCTCATGGTATTCTGAACATTATTGTTATGATAGTTTGTTTCCTGCAATGTCGTATGTATAGACATGAAACTCTGGTAGGCAATATTCCCAAACGTGTGTCTCACACGTGTTGAATAGATCCAGACAAACACAAAGCGGAGGGTTCACGCCTTGCAGAGACATACAAACAGGAAAAATGGACTGGCTTGAGCCCTTGATAAGGCGATGCTCATTTGACTCAAGTGGAGGAAAACAGGCGCATTGCTGGACGTGGCCAAACACCTGACCCGGGGGTGACGAGGAAATACATTAAAGGGAGAGGTGATTTTTGTCACTGGAGCTCTCCCTTGTAATCCATCTATGGAGCAACATCAAGGAACTGGCAGACTGCCCACAGGGGGTAGGGAGGCCTGGCTGAAGGACTCAGCTCAGCAGCCTGACTCAAGACTAAGGACCAAGGACTGCAAGCCGGCTGAAGTGTTCAGTTCAGTTTAGAATGCGATTTACCTTCTTTATTTCTGCCTGGTGAATCTGACTCACATTATTGTGGTTTATAATCACTTAATATCTTTCTGTACTTAATAAATGTATTTGTTTGTTTTCTCTAAAGCAGTGCATGGGGTCTGGGTGTGTGTAGAGACTTCACTTAGAGTGACAGAGCTGGTGCATATCAATTTCTTTGATAAATACAATCACCAATGAGTTTGCAAATTCCAGTGGGCAGCACTGAACTCTGTAAACAGCAGTTCCTAGGGCTGCATCTGGGACTGGGGATGTTCACTCGGGGTCACATGTTGCATAACCACATGAGTGACTGGCCAGAAGCTCTCATTCGTTAGGTCAGGGACTTCTGGCTTGCAGGTGGCTGGGCGTCAGCTGACCCAGGAGTGGGGGCTTCACACAGCGAGCCAAGTGCAAGCCAGTCCCAGGAGTGGGGGAATTGGAGTGACACAGCAATATACCATTCCAGATTGCAGAGAGGAACATCACAGCTGGCCTCAGGAGGGGCAGGACGGTGGCAGGAGACGTGACCCCAATGGGGGCCGATGCTGGGGAGAAGAAGCCACTGACAATTACTGCAGCTTTCTGGCTTTCCATCGGTCCATGTGTGAGCAGGGTTCGTGCTCAGTTTGACGAATGGACACTACACTTTCAGACAGTCAAAGACAAACGAAGAAGCTAAAAGGTTGAACTTCTTTATCACACGTACAGTGACCCGGCTGGAGCCTGAGGGCGTGTGGCCACAGCCAGAGCAGGCATCTTATTTGCAGCATCAGAGCAGCACAGCCAAGGCCCGGGAGGGAGACCTGGGATATGTGAGGGAAAGACTTTGAATTTCTTTCATCCAAAAGACGGCTGGATAGGGGGTCCCTATGCCCACAGGGCAGGGCTCCTTCTTTCCTTTAACCTTCTCCTTTTTTTCCTTATTTTTCTTACAGCTGCTGTTTAACAAGTTGTATCAGTTTGAACTTAATGTAGTGATAAGCAGGTCAGGGTTGTGGCTGGTGATGAGAGAGGCACCCTAGCCCCTGTCCTAAGTGAGCACGACGAGAGTGGGTGTCGAGCATCCCAAGAATCCTTGTCGGAGTTACGAGGACTCTGCCACAGGGGAAAGAGGATCTCCTCCAAGAAAGCCCATCAGAAAGCCCTCAACACCTTCACAGCTCACATCTGTGTGATGATGATATCTTATACTCCCAAGCTCTTCTCCGCCCTGACACACAGGTTCGGTCAGGGCATCGCTGCCCACGTTCACATCCTCTTGGCCACCCCAATGACAGCCTGTGCTGTTACTGTAGCTGGGACAAAGAGACAAAGGTCATCAGTCCACAGGCTTCAGGGCACCTGCTGATCACTGCAGGGGGCTCAGGAAGCTGCGCTTCCCCATGGCAGGATATTGCACCATGAGGGGTTTATGGCTAAGCTGGGGCAATCTGTGCTGGCTTCTGTCTGAGAGGCTATCGGATGTTACTGTGTGTGGAAATCCTACGTTTGAAACAAGGATGCACAAGAGCCTGTCACTTGCACGTCGTGGTCTCAGGGATTCAGCCCAGAGCTCATCAGCTGGGAGTAGCAGCAGATGCTCAGATTGTATGACAATGAACAGCAGCACAGAAACTATGAGAAATAAAAGTGCAAGTCCAACCCTTGGCTCTTCTTTTCTCTCTGGGCTTTTAGCAGTGAAGGATCACTCTGTCAAGTCTGCAAGACTCAGTTAGCCCTGACAATCTGAGCCTCCGCTATCAGTGTATTTTCTCTTTACTCTCTGGAGAGGTTCTGACACTGAAATTCTCCTGAGTTTATTTTCTGCCCTTCCACCTGCTCACGGAGCACAGGGAATTGTCCCGGAGTCCTGGCCAACCTCAGAATCCTCAGGGACTGTATGGGGGAATCATAAATGTCCCTGTCCAGCACCGCAAGTGCCAGACGTGAGATTCGTACACTCATTCTCAAGTCACTGTAAGCAGATTTCCTCTCTCTCTGCTGTATGCGATTCTGGTGAGTTGCCTGCTTCTGCAATAATGTTAGTGCTAAGAGCTCGGGAATGGTTCAGGTGAAGAAGAATCTGGGCAGGAATTCTCCAGCACGGAGACTTGAACTGTTTAATATTGTCAGAAACATGAAGGAATTTAAAATAGGAACGAAAGATTTATTGTAAATATTTTAGACAAATATTTGTTTTTAACATCATATTCTTCCCTCTTACTGTATCTGTCTATCTATCTCAGTATCTTCCTTTTTTACAATGTGTTTAGTTTTTTTCTTGTTCTTTCAAGTTTTCCAGTTCAGGAACTTTACAGCCATGTTAATAAGCGTACAAAAGGCCTCTGCATTCGATATCTGTGATACCCGAGATTTCACAACACAAATGGGTTACACAGGGCTTTACAGACTGGCCAGATTCTGCTCTCAGATTCTGCCTCCAAGGGCTCACTTCAGATTGACACGGGCATCACTGAAAGGAAAATCAGGGTCTCTGTGTTTTGAAATCCCCATCTTTCATGCCCGGTCTCAGGAAGCCACATAAACTGGGGATCTTCCCTCAGACTCTTTCAGCGCTCTCACAGAATAGCTCTCGCTGCTGCAGGGCCTGAAGCCTTGATTTTCACGGCAGAAAGCTGAAAGCAGAAAGCAGAAAGTTGAAAACTAAAGATAACATTTTGGTCCCATTGATACCAGTAGCAAAATTCCCATCAGGGCCAGGATTTCACCCCAAATCCACATAAAAGGACTTTAGTAAATGGCCTGATTTTCACTGGCCATGAGCCTCCAGTGACTTCAGCTGGAGTCGTCCTGCATCCTCTAAGGATGAGTGAGCTCATCTGCACCAGAGAAGAACCGAGAGGAGAGTAGCTAAATTTTAAACTCATTGCTGAGGAGTTCTAAACAATTAGGGTAACGATCTCTTTCGGTGGCTGATGCAGTGCTGCTCTCTCTGTTCTCCTGAATCTCTGGTTCTATAGAGGATGAGAAGCACCAAAATTCAATTAAAAATTAAGCGTCTTTCTGGCTAAGAGGAAATCAGGCAGTGTTAGAAATCTGACTGGGGGAGATCCAGGAACACTCGGTGTCTATGGGGGAGGGAGGGCGGAAGTACATTCCTCAGGTCTAAGATATTGTTTTTCTCATCTAAAATGTTCGTCCATGCATTGTCTCACGGGATGCCTCAGCCTTGTGAAAAACACACCTAGAGTATCACTTCCCAGGTTTTAAAGTCACATGAGCCATTTCCCGCCTGGGACTAAATTCAGCACTGTCATAAGTAAAAAAAAAGCCTTCAGTTAGGCTCAGGCAGGAGCTACCAGGTAAAATGCCTCCAGCTGACTCCTGTCTGTGCTGCAGGGACGTGTTCACAGAGCCCCAGGCCAGAAGGCACCACTGTGATCATCTAGTCTGACCTCCTGTATAGCACCGGCCAGAGACCTGCCCTCAAAGAATTCCTAGAGCAGAGCTTATAGAGAAACATCAACCTTGGCTTAGAAATTCTCAGAGATGGAGAATCTGCCATGACCGTTGGTAAATTGCTCCAATGTTTAATTAGTCTCTATATTTAAAAGTTGTCCACCTTATTTCTAGTCATCAATTGTCTAACATCAACTTCCAACCATTGGACGGTGTTATACATTTCTGTGCTACCCTGAAAAGCCCATTATTCAATATTTGTTCCCTCTGTGGGGACTTGTAGACTGTTATCAAGTCACCCCTTCACCATTTCTCTTACATGAAATAGATTGACTGAGCTCTTTGTCTATCACTGTAAGGGAGAGTTTCTCATATTTTCTCATTTCTTCTTGTTCTTCTATGAATCCTCTCCAGTGTATCAACATCCAATATTATCCCCTCACTCACCCCGCTTCCCCAAATCTTCTTCAGAGTCACTGCTTCCCACATTAGAGTCCCCATCACATAAGCATCGCCTATCTTCTTTTTTCGTAGACATATGCATCTACATAGCTAGATTAGAACACATATTGTTTGCTTCAACCCAGTTTCCCAACCAGTCCCTATTGCTCTGAATCAGTGACCTGTCCTCCTCCTTATTTAGTTTCCCCACATTTTTGAGGAATCTACACGTGAAGGGTAAGCAGCTGGCTTGCTGATGGGCGTCTCTGCTTACCCCATCAGTTAACATGGCACAATAAGAAAACCACTGTTCTTGGTATGTCTCAGAGAAAGTTGGGTGCCTTTAAGAAAGTGTCTCACCAAAAGAAACAAGGGAAGTTAGAGAGCACAAAGTCCCAGCCTGGGATGATAGTGTCCGTTTCCATGGGGAAAACTTGGCTCCTTTTCAAAAGAGCAATTGCATTGTGGATCCATCTATCTATGGTCTATCACGTCCAGTGTCCTCTCTTTGACAGAGACAAAGCCAGGGGTTGCTGAAGAAGATGTTTGGGGGATAACCTAGCCTTCATGATGCTGTCATCTTAACACCTAACAGCCAGAGATTGCCTTGTGCCCTGAAACTTGCAGCTGTACTGGCTTTCAAAGAAATTTATTTAGCTGTAGCTATTTTAACAGAAGATTTAATCCATACAAATATCCTAAACCCGTCCGAGTCTTGCTTAGCTCCTGACCTCAACTTCATCTTGTGGCAATGAGTTCTTCTGTCTAACTATGCACTGAGTAAAGGAAGCATTCTTTTTTAATGAGTGTTGAATTTGCTGTGTTTCAGTTTAAATGAGTAGCCTCTTGAACTTGTGTTATGAGACAGGGAGAACTCATGCTTGAAATACTCTCAACCAGTCAGTATTTTATAGACTCTTCTCAAATCCCCTCTTATTCCTCCACTTTCTAAGGTAACAACCCCAGTCTTTTCAACCTCTGTCTCTGTGAGCATTTTCCCAGCCCCTTGATCATTCTGAACCTCTCTAGTTCTGCAATATCCTGTTTGAGAAGGGTGCTCAGTACTGCACAGAGGAGTCCAGAGGAAGGTGAAGAATTGACTAATTGATCTCATGGTGTTGTACATTTGTGTTATTCCCCATCCCACTCCTCCTGTGTCCCAACTTCTTCCTTAGTTTTTGGCCATGCTGGCACTTTGACCAGGGTTTCAGAGTCGAGTACCGTCACACCACATCCCTCTCCTGAGTTCATAGAGTTAAATTAGAACCTTGTAAAGAGTTAAAGTTTTTCCCTCCAATGGGCATATACTTTGCAATGATTGACATTGAATGTCATCTCCCATCATGTTGCTTGTTCAAAGACCTTGGATGTCTGAGGCCATCTATGGAATGGATTATGGCCTACATAATTTGTTCCTCTATGCAAATGCTGCCATCTCAGTGCTCAACCCCCTTTCTAGACTGTTAATAAATAAATATTTAACATGCTATTTGTTACCAAGTGCCTAACCCCTCTCACTGGGCTTCTCTCCCTTCAGAAGCATCCAGAGCATTTCTGAGGCTGAATAGCGCATTGACCACCTCATGTCAGCTTTCAACCTCACCCCCTCTGGCCCATCAGCATTCATCCTAAACGGCATCCCGGGGCTGGAAGCTGCCCACATCTGGATTTCCGTCCCTTTCTCTATAATTTACATCATCAGCCTGTTGGGAAATTTCATGATTCTGTTTCTTGTAAGCAAAGAGCAGACCCTGCACAAGCCCATGTTCCTGTTGCTCTGCATACTGGCGCTCACAGACATCAGTGGGTCCACTTGCGTCGTGCCAAAGGCACTGTACATATTTTGGTTCAGTTTCAAAGACATCACTGTGGATGGCTGCCTCACCCAGATGTTCTTCTTTAACACGATTGCTGCTATGTACTCAGCCGTCCTCGTGATAATGGCCTTCGATCGCTATGTCGCCATATGTGACCCTCTGAGATATGCCACCATCCTCAGCAATGCACGAATTGCTAAGCTAGGGATAGTGGGTTTGATACGATCTGTTCTCTTGATTCTGCCACAGCCCCTGCTACTGCGGAGGCTGCCATTCTGCACCAACCGCGTTATCCCCCACACGTATTGCGAGCACATGGCTGTGGTGAAGATGTCGTGTGGGGACACCACAGTCAGTCGGACGTATGGCCTGGTGACAACATTAGTGATCATTGGGTTAGACCTGACACTCATTGGCCTGTCCTACGGGCTGATCATCAGGGCCGTCCTCAGGATCTCCTCCAAGAAAGCCCACCAGAAAGCCCTCAACACCTGCACAGCTCACATCTGTGTGATGCTGGTGACTTATTCTCCCTACCTCTTCTCTGCCCTGACACACAGGATTGGTCAGGGCATTGCTGCCCACGTTCACATCCTCTTGGCCAACCTCTATCTCCTTGTACCCCCCATGATCAACCCTATCATTTATGGGGTCAAAACCAAAGAGCTTCGTGACAAACTGGGAAAATACATCTGCAGAATGTGATCGCCTGGGGCCACTGACTTTAAACCTGCGTGACAGGAGGGAAACTATGTTACCTCGTTAATTAAGGGTCCTCTGTCCCAATGTGGCTGAGCTCAACCTTGTGACAGTTCACAGTTTGAAAAGTTTCTCACACTTAATTTCCTATCATTCCATCACGAAGCACTGCTGTCTCAGACCATCACCTGATCTCTTTTAGCGTCACTGTACTCCCACACCCCCTCCCACCCTGTCATTCGGCCTTTCCGTGACATCCATACCAGCAGCGATGGTGTCTTCTCATATGCTCTGAGCCCCATTTTCCATCAGTATGGTTGTTGATTCTCACCATTCCTCACTCGCCTCCATCTTTGACTCTGTTGCCCCTCTCTGTCATCACAAGGTCCCCAGCTCCGCCATCCACCAGGCCCCAACAATCCCTTCCAGTCCTGAGTCTCCCCAAATTGGTCTCTCTAAATTCTTAACCAGCAATAACCTGGAGTTTTCCCCTCTGGTTTTCCCCTCTATTGTGTCCTGGTTTGGGAGTCCCATTACAGGAAGAATGTGGACCAATTGGAGAGAGTCCAGTGGAGGGTAACAAAAATAATTAAGAGGCTGTAGCACATAACTTATGAGCAGAGGCTGAGGGAACTAGGCTTGTTTAGTCTGCTGAAGAGAAGAATGAGGGGGGCAGTTGAGAGCAGCCTAGAATTACCTGTAAGGGGGTTCCAGGGAGAATGGAGCTAGGCCATTCTCAGTGGTGGGAAATGACAGAACTAGGAGCTACAGTCTCAAGTTACAGTGCGGGAGGTCTAGAATGGTTATTACAAAAGAGTTTTTTACTAGGAGGGTGGTGAAGCACTGCCGTGGGTTACCAAGGGAGGTGGTGGGACCTTCATTCTTAGAGGTTTTTAAGGCCCAGCTTCACAAAGTCCTGGCTGGTTTGATCTAACTGGGATTGGTCCAGCTTTGAGCAAAGGGTTGGACTAAATGACTTCCTGAAGTCACTGCCAACCTTTGTCTTCTAGGATTCTAGGATTCTATGACGTAATGAGGAAAGCAAACATAGATGAGTTACACAGAAAATAAAGAAAGACACAAACTCAGGCATCCACATCTCTACTAGTCAATTTCCCTTTTCTAGTACAAGTTACCTGTATTTTCTGAAGAGTTTTGGCAAAGGCTCTGGGATTTTTTCCACCTTCCTCTGTAGCATGGGGCATGTCTGCCTTCCTAGTGGATTGTCTGTACCTGAAAGTCATTAAAGCATGATTTATGAGAACTTTAATAACTCAGTAATAGCTCAGAGTCTATTACAGGAGTCAATGGGGGAGGTTCTGTGGTCTGCATTGTGCAGAATGTCAGACTAGATGATCATATTGGTCCCTTCTGACCTT
>VOCO01034443.1:0-14292 GCA_007922225.1 Emydura subglobosa
GGGGAATTGAACCAGGGGATTCCAGAGCGAGGAGCAGGAGCTGCTGCAGCTGGGGCTAAAGAGCCAGGAGTGCTGGGCTCTGTGGATCGGGCACAGTTTGTGGCTGGGGGGGCCTATCATATGGACCAGTCTGAACTCCAGCCTGGGCCCTAATCAACCCTGGCGGCACAGGCCCCACAGATCCCTACCTAGAGGAACAGAAAGGGGCAGCCAGCTACACCTTCTGCCTCCCCCCATATGCAGGGATCCTTGGGGAGGGGAGGACAGAGGGGATTCAGCTTCTCTTCCCCCTTCCCCAACACACAGGGAGTCTGGAGCCCCAGGGGCACATCCCCCCACCCTCCCCTCACATGGGGGATCTGGGTGCAGGTGGAGCCGACTCCCCGTTCCTGGGGCTGGGCGCTCAGGGGCTGGGTCAGACACTCCAGCAACATAAATGGGGAACTGAGAATTGGGGCATTATTCACTCATCGCTCAGAGGCCCAGTCGCCTGGGTCCCGCTGCCCAGCTCAGTGCAAATCACATCCCCTCCTGTGTTGCAGATATTAACGAGTGTCTGAGGCCAAACCAGACAGACTGCGGACCCCACACACACTGCCACAACATACCTGGGAGTTACAATTGCAGCTGCATCGATGGCTACGAGTCCAGCTCTGGGAAAGCCACGTTCAGGAATGCGAGTGAGAACACCTGCCGTGGTGAGCTGTCCCCTGACCCCCACCTGCTGAGACACCCCTTCCCCACACACTTCACATGCTCATTCCAGGCCTGGCGCTGCACTGGGGCTTCTGCCAGCTTTGGCAAAGGCACGAGGCCGTCACGGAGGCTGTGATGAGACGTGACCCTCGCCTGCTCCCGTGGAGGTGGGGGCCGGGCTCACCCCAGTCCCCGGTGCTTAGATGGGGGATAAACTCCATGGAGCAAACTCCTTCCACGCAGTGCAGCATTAGCCCGTGGAATCACTGCTACCGATTGGCAGCCAGGCTGTGAGTGAGTCGAGTTTGAAAGAAGGACTGGCCGCCTCTGTGGGGAACGACAATCCCTGGGGCTGTGATAGTTAATGGACAATAATTCTGGGAGGGAGGAAAACATCCCACGTCAGGGCTTAAGCCAACCTCTGATTATTAGAGACCTTCCTGGGGCCCGATTATCCCACGGCTGCGGCGGGACACTTACACCTTCCTCTGTAGCACCTGTCGCAGTCGGGATACCGGGGTAGATGGGCCTTGGGACTGACCCAGGCTGGCAATGCCGGTGTGTTCCCCTGTGATTGGAACGTGATAGGGATTTCTGCCACATTTCCACCCCTTGGGAGACCAAGCTTCAAACATGGACTCCTAAATCTCCCCAAATCTTGGCCCCATTTGGCCCCATTATGGGACAGAGATTGACCCATAGATCCCACAGTGACTGTTCTCCCGTCTGTTATGTTCATAGCACACACGCACACAGTGGGAAACGAAGCATAAAATCCTCTTGCTGGCCGGCTGCAGCACAACACAAGGTTATTTCTTAAGCCCAGAACCCTAACAGTCAAGAACTGAAAACAGAGAGAGACAAAGCAGGCTGCTCCCTGCGGCAGATGGGCATAACTCCCCTCACCCCTTTGCTGTAGGCTAGCTCTTTTGCAGACAGACTGCTGGAAAAAACCTGATCACACGCTTCTGTACAGAGGCCCCCAGCCTGCAAGAAGGACCAGGAAGGCTCCTTGCAGATGCAAAGTGAGAAATTGTGATACTAACACAATTTTCAATACACCAAATTCTCAAGTGGCCGTTACGCTGCCAGAGCAGCCTGGTGTGGCCTGAGTGTTGCTGAGAATCAGGCCTTTGATTGTTAAATTGAGTTGAGTCCCCGTCGCCTGGGCCACATCACCCAGCTCAGTCCAGGGGGTGATACGGGGAACGTCTCCCTGCCAGGACTGGACAGAGCCTCCCCTCCTGTGTTGCAGATATTGACGAGTGTCTGGAGCCGAGCCGGGCAGACTGCGGACCCCACACACACTGCACCAACACGCCTGGGAGTTACTATTGCAGCTGCATCATTGGATACGAGTCCAGCTCTGGGAAAGCCACGTTCAGGAACGCGAGTGAGAACACCTGCCGTGGTGAGCTCTTCCCGGCCCTCACCTGCTGAGACACCCCCCACACCTCACATGCTCAGCCCAGACCTGGTGCTGCACCAGCTTTGGCAAGGACACGAGGCCGTCACTGAGGCTGTGATGAGACGTGACCCTAGTCTGTTCCCGCACTGCTGGGGGCCGGGCTCACCCCCGTCTCCGGCATTTGGACGAGGAATAAACCCCAGAGTTAGAAAGAGACCCACGCAGCAAACTTCTTGTGCTGCAGAAAAGCAGCATGGAGACAGGAGGGGACCATCACTGGCCCCAGCACACAGCGTCCAGGCTGCTAGTGCCCCCCTGAGCCTGGGAAGGGGCCTTATGTGCGGGCCATGGGAATAGCTCAGTGCACTCTGCCCCCCATGGGCCCTGTGGGCAGGGAATATACACAGTGCAGGGCACCCCAGCCACGCCCCTGATTTGGCTCTTATGGACTTTGTGAGGCAGAGAATAGCTGCAGCGCAGGGTGCCTGGGCCATGGCCCCTACATCAGGGGCTGGGAACAAGGTGGAGGCAGGGCCCCAAAAGCTGCTCCACACCAGCTGGGGAGTCCCCGTATTCAGGGCGGGGGATTCTCAAGTGGCCGTTACGCTGCCAGAGCAGCCTAGTGCGGCCTGAGTGTTGCTGAGAATCAGACCTCTGATTGTTAACCTCACAGGCCCCAGTCACCTGGGTCCCGTCACCCAGCTCAGTGCAGAGGGTGATACGGGAACGTCTCCCTGCCAGGACTGAACAGAGCCTCCCCTCCTGTGTTGCAGATACTGACGAGTGTCTGGAGCCGAGCCGGGCAGACTGCGGACCCCACACACACTGCACCAACACGGCTGGGAGTTACTATTGCAGCTGCATCGATGGCTACGAGTCCAGCTCTGGGAAAGCCACGTTCAGGGACGCGAGTGAGAACACCTGCCGTGGTGAGCTGTCCCTGGTCCCCCACTGTGCCTGCTGAGACCCCCCCGCACCTCTGCGCTCATTCCAGGCCTGGTGCTGCACCAGACGCTGCTGCCAGGTGTAGTAAAAGGCGCCCGATCCAGGCACCGAGGCTGTGATCAGCCGTGATCCTCGACCACTCCCACAGCGCGTGGGGGCCAGGATCTCCCCTGCCCTTGGTGTTTGGATTGAGAATAAACCCCTAGGTTTGCAGGGATGCACCAGGAGAGGGGAGAGGACCCTCGCTGGCCCCAGCACACAGCATCCGCGCAGCCAGTCCCCCCCTCCATCCCCGAGCTTGGGAAGGGGCCCCGGGCACGGCTCCAGGAATTGGGCTGAATCGTTGTTGAATTCACCCCAGGTCTCCTAGTGTTTCAGCTCCCGCTGGGGCCAGGCAGCCGTGCTCACCCATGGCCTCTAGAGGATGCGGCTGCTAGTTTGGGGGACACTCCCACTCCCCAAGCTCCCCTGGGCAGCGCTGTGCGGGGCACGTGCTGTGAGTGGCATTGCCAGCCCAGCCCCAGGCTTCCCTCAGACACCCTGGCTTCCAGCAGCATGGTGCAGGCACACGGGTGTTGTCAGTTGTTGGCTGCGTGTGTGTCCTCTCTGTGCTGACCCGGCTCTGGCCAGTAGCCGGCCTGGCAGACCTCGATCGAACTGCCCAGACAGACACAGAGTCGGTTCAGTGGGGAAGGCGTTCGGCCAGGTGTGTTGCCGACTAAACATGGTACTAACCCCATAGACGCTGCAGGGACATTAATACCTGTGTGCCCGTGACAATGGACCAGCTCAGCGAGTGGCGGGACTTTCCACTGCTCCCTACGGCAGACAAAGGGTTAAGGCGAGATTCCCCGACATCTATAGACTGAGACACACAATCTGGGGTAAACAACTCACGAAGCACCTTCCATGTGTCACAACGTGTTTGTTACCTGCCCTGGTACCTTTCTCCCGACGTTTCACACAAAACATCCCTATTCACCGCCTGGCTTTGTACTTTCCTCCTGATGTTTCAGACCAAGCATCACTGCTCATCCCCTCTGTCAAACCATCCTATCGTGCCTGGCTGGGGCTGTTCCTTGCGCTGCCCTGCGGGAATGTGTTGACATAGTCAGTGTGTTTTAGCAATGCCAGCACCACCGGTGCCGAGTTCGCGTACCGGACAGGGAACTTGCAGGCAATCCTCTGCCTCTTGACAGGGCCTGACATTTGCTCAGAGCGTAACTTTTGCTGACTTTAGTTCAGGGCCCAGGCCTTGTACCAGGCCATGTGCTCTCTCTACTCCAGCTCCATGTCGCTCTCCCAGGGCAGTGCAGACAGGAGTTTGCCCAGGGCACAGACAGAGGGGTCTCTCTGTGCTGGCAGTCCAGTGGATTCAGAGACCCCTTTGGGCTGGTGAAGCTGGCCCATGCTCCACCGTAGGTCCCCTGGCAGGGGATACCCAGGTGCTGGTGTCTTCTCCACCAGGGACGCTGGAGTCTGCCAGCTGCTAAATCTCTCTCTGCTGGTTCCTGTCAGTGCTCGCTGAGCCCCCCGATTCAGCAAAGCACATGCTTAGATGCATCCCTGCACAGCTACACACTTCATTTGGCTTCAGTGGGTTTCCGGTGACAACGATCCCAAGCATTCAAAGAAATCATGAGATTGGTTTAGAAAATCACGAGCTTTAAAAAGACCAGACAGCAAGGGGGCAGGGCGTGGATTTCATTGAATCAGAAAGGTGGCAAATTCAAAGCAGATGCAGGGAAATACTCTTCCACCCGGTGCGGCATTAGCCCCTGGAATCACTGCTATCGATTGGCATAGAGGCTGTGAGCATGTCGAGTTTTAAAGAGGGACTGGCCGCCTCTATGGGGAACGACAATACCTGGGGCTGTGATAGTTAATGGACAGTAATTCTGGGAGGGAGGAAAACATCCCACCTCAGGGCTTCAGCCGACCTCTGATTATTAGAGACCTTCCTGGGGGCAGATTATCCCACAGCTGTGGCGGGACACTTACACCTTCCTCTGTAGCACCTGTTGCACTCGGGATACTGGGGTAGATGGGCCTTGGGACTGACCCAGGCTGGCAATGCCGGTGTGTTCCCCTGTGATTGGAACATGATAGGGATTTTTGCCACATTTCCACCCCTGGGGAGACCAAGCTTCAAACATGGACTCCTACATCTCCCCAAGTCTTGATCCATTGAAGTCATTGACCCCATTGTGGGACAGGGATTGACCCATAGATGACACAGTGACTGTTCTCCCGTCTGTTATGTCCATAGCACACACGCACACAGTTGGAAACGAAGCATAAAATCCTCTCGCTGGCCGGCTGCAGCACAACACAAGGTTATTTCTTAACTCCAGAACCCTAACAGTCAAGAACGCAAAACAGAGAGAGACAAAGCAGGCTGCTCCCTGCAGCAGATGGGCATAACTCCCCCTCGCCCATTTGCTCTAGGCTAGCTCTTTTGCAGACAGACTGCTGGAAAATCCAGATCACACTCTTCTGTACAGAGGCCCCAGCCTGCAAGCAGGAGCAGGAAGGCCCCTTGCAGATGTAAAGTGAGAACTCGTGAGGCTAACACAATTTTCAACACACCAAATTCTCAAGTGGCCGTTAGCTTCCAGAGCAGCCTAGTGCAGCCTGAGTTTTGCTGAGAATCAGGCCTTTGATTGTTAACCTCACAGGGGCCCAGTCACCTGGGTCCCGTAACCCAGCTCAGTGCAGGGGGTGATACTGGAACGTCTCCCTGCCAAGACTGGACAGAGCCTTCCCTCTTGTGTTGCAGATATTGACGAGTGTCTGGGGCCGAGCCGGGCAGACTGCGGACCCCACGCACACTGCACCAACATTCCTGGGAGTTACTCTTGCAGCTGCATTGATGGATACGAGTCCAGCTCTGGGAAAGACACGTTCAGGAGCGCGAGTGAGAACACCTGCCGTGGTGAGCTACCTCTGACCCCCACCTGCTGAGACACCCGTGCCCCCACCTCACATGCTCATCCCAGACCTGGCGCTGCACCAGCTTTAGCAAAGGCTCTAGGCCGTCACTGAGGCTGTGATGAGACGTGACCCTCATCTGTTCCCACAGAGCTGTGGGCCTCTTTGCACTAGGGTAGCTCTTTTGCAGACAGACTGCTGGAAAATCAGATCACACACTTCTGCACAAAGGCCCCCAGCGTGCAAGCAGGACCAGGAAGGCCCCTTGCAGATGTAAAGTGAGTGCTTGTGAGACTAACACAATTTTCAATACACCAAATTCTCAAGTGACCGTTACGCTGCCAGAGCAGCCTGGTGCGGCCTGAGTGTTGCTGAGAATCAGGCCTTTGATTGTTAAATTCAACAAGGGCCCGGTCGTCTGGGTCCCATCACCCAGCTCAGTGCAGGGGGTGATACGGGGAACGTCTCCCTGCCAGAACTGGACAGAGCCTCCCCTCCTGTGTTGCAGATATTGACGAGTGTCTGGGGCCGAGCCGGGCAGACTGCGGACCCCACGCACACTGCACCAACACACCTGGGAGTTACAATTGCAGCTGCATCGATGGCTACAAGTCCATCTCTGAGAAAGCCACGTTCAGGAGTGCGAGTGAGAACACCTGCCTTGGTGAGCTTCCCTCTGACCCCACTCGTTGAGATACCCCACCCCCACCTCACATGCTCAGCCCAGACCTGGTGCTGCACTAGCTTTGGCAAAGGCACGAGGCCGTCACTGAGGCTGTGATGAGACGTGACACTCGTCTGTTCCCGCAGAGCTGGGAGCCGGACTCACCCCTGTCCCCGGCGTTTGAATGGGGAATAAACCCCCAGGGTTAGAAAGAGACCCATGGACCAAACTCTTTGTTCTGCAGAGAAGCACCAGGGAGATGGGAGGGGACCATCACTGGCCCCAGCACACAGTGTCCAGGCTGCTAGTGCCCCCTGAGCCTGGGAAGGGACCTTATGTGCAGGCCATGGAATAGCTCAGTGCGCTCTGCCCCCCATGGGCCCTGGGGGCAGCGAATAACCACAGTGCAGGGCTTTCTGGCCACGCCCCCGATCCGACCTCAGTGCTAAGAGTCTGTACCAGCTCCACACTGACAAGGAGACCCCTGTACACGAGGGTGTTTCCTTAGGGGGCACTTACACCCCCTCTATGCAACCAGGGCTGCCTGAATGGAGAATGGGGCCGGCGTCTTCCAAAGCCCTTGTCTGCGATGTCCAGGCAATAGTTGTGGTCTGGGGTTGTGTAACAAGTCCCAGCCGGCCCCTCCCATAGAAACACCCGCTCACGGGAGGCACAGCACGGTGTCCCTAGAATTTGAACATTCGTTCAAACACTTCCCCCGCAGAGATCCCAGCCAGCCGTTCCTGCACCCAGGCCCAGGCCGTGGGGGTAAAGCGCAGCCAGTCTTCTGGGGCTAATCTAAGCCCAAGATGAAATCAGCGCAGCCATTCTCCCAGCCAACGTCACGGGGTTTGTCTGGGGACAGCTGGTATCGGGAGCTGCATGGAGAGAATCCTTAGGGTTTGCCCACAGGGGGGAATTGATCACGATCGCCCTTGCAGACCAGGTCCCTTCGGAAGCGCACTAATTATTCCAGAACGGAGTGTGCAGATGGGCAGCTATTCCACAGTAACGGTTACCAGCAATTTCCACATGTGCTGAAGCCCTTAGAGACACCCCGTCTCAGATCTCCCTGCAACTCGGTGTGAGTTCGGAAGCTGAGGGAGGAGAGAGCTCTGGCCGCCCTACCGAGAACCCAGCACCTGGCGCCCCTTCTTCAGAGGCCTTCCCTCTCCGCGGCAGGGAGTGTGTCAGAGGTGTGGGGAAAAGCGCTTTGGAGCAGCTGCCATGGCTTTGGCTGGGTGCGTACAGCACCTGGCCCCACGGAGCCCCTGGCTGCAGCGCTAGAAACATCCCAGTCGAACCAGGACGGGCTCGATGAAGACGGTAGACGCTCCGTGTTCAGCCACCGTAGATTTGCGGAAGCCTTCAGGGGTGAACCAAACTGTGCATCGTTTCCAGAACAAAGCAGGGTTCTGGAAGCGCGGCGCCGCCTTGCTGCTGTCAGAATAACCCAAGAGCGTGAGTGGTCGGGGGGCAGAGGAGGCGTCGTGTAGCAGGTGCAGCTGGTAGGTCCTTCCCGGGTTCAGTCTGCCCCAGGAGCAGTTCAGCCTTTGGAGAGCCAAAACCGCGGAGCCGGCGAGGCTGACGTGCAGCGCTGGCACTTGCACAAAATATAGGAGCTGCTAGACTGGATCAGACCGAGGCCCATCTAGGCCGGTATCCCGGCTCCGACGGCCAACACCCGGTGCTGCAGAACACGGTGGAAGAGCCCTGCAGTGGCAGCTGGTGATAATCTACCCCCGGCTCCTGGTCTCTAACACTCAGATGGGCTGAAGCCCCGAAGCAGGAGTTTTTATCTCCCTTCCCAAACGCTGGTGACCATTCGCTGTGATCACTCTGCTGTTCTCAGCCTCGGTATGAATGGCCACTTGCTCCTCGAAACTTGCTAAATTCTTGGTCTCAGTGATTCTTCTTCTTCGAGTGCCGGCTCATGTCCGCTCCGTTTAGGTGTGTCCACGCCGCGTGCACAATCCTTGGATGGTTTTCCCCAGCGGTGCCCGTCGGGTCGGTGCGGGCGCCCCATGGGGTCGTGCCTTCATGGCACCGTATATTGGATACCACCAACCACCACCTCTTCAGTTCCTTCTTCCTGCCCGTGACGGTCGTCGGCGCTTTCTGTCCTCTTCTGCTTCGGCAAGTGTTTCCCTAGGTCTTCAACTGATTCCTCTAAATCGTTACATTAGAAAGTAGTAATTAGTAATTAGCTAATCAGCTGAGTTTTCTTTTCCCCCCACTACATCTTTCTCACCCGGGAACCAGGGCAAGTCCCAAGGATTCAAACTGTGTGGGACCTGCTATAAACCTATGCCAAAGGGCGACGCCCACGAATCGTGCCTGGGGGAATCCCACCAGACTGATCGCTGTTGGATTTGCAGGGGATTCCGCCTTAGGACCAAGAAGCGGAGAAACATTACACTGAGCGCTGGTCTACGCTAGAGAGTTTTGTCAGCTTTTGTCGACCAAGCAGTGGAGGTGCACACACCAAAATGCTCCTCCGACGGATGTAATTCTCTTGAGATGCTGACATAGTAAAACCACCTCAATGTAGGGCTTAGGTTGGCATAGACAGGGCGACGCCGTGTCAGTGTAGACGCTGCGTTCCTTACTTCTGTCGTTATCTGTCATTCGTGTCAATTGCAGGGCTCCAGCCCCCCCACAGGTAAAGGGATAGAAGGAAAGTGTTTTGTACCCCCCAAAAGGCATGGGTTCCTCTTTACCCACCCACCGCCAGGGTCTCTGGTGGTAGCGGCAGTGAATGAGAAAGAGAGGCAGGGGCTGCAGGGCCAAACGCCCAAGTCTGAGGACTTGAAGAAGCTGGCCGCCTTTGGTAGGAAGGCGCACTCCGCCGGGGGCTCCAGCTTCGCATCGCAAACCGACAAGTGATACTGAGCCGATGTAATTGAATTCAGGGGACACTGGGACAAGTTTCAAAGATCTGCTCCCGGCCGACTGCGGATCAGGATGCGGCGTGGTTGTGGACGAGGACAAGGCAGTGGCAGGGACCTCGCCGCAGGCCACCCTGGATGCGGCGGAGTTGGCCACGTGAACCGTGTTCTCTGCGATCGCCCAGAGAAGGAGATCTCGGCTGCAGGCGTCTGGCCGCCCTCCAGAGGTTCAACAAAGAGTTCAGGACCTGCCCTTCGAAAGCTTGGGGTTGTTTTCGGAGCAGACAGACTCCAAACTCCACCGCCTGCAGGATCCAAGGGCAGCACTGAAACCCTTAGGGCTGCGTACGCCAGCCACTCAAAGGAGGCGTTTTCAATCGCCTCCTGCTCGGCGGTTTTACCCCGTGCAGACTAGGCAGGACTACGCCAGCGCAGAATAACAGGCGTAGGACACCTCAACCTCCGCCCAGCCCAGCCCAATCTCGGCAGGGCAGCCCTCCGGCTCTAAGCAAGCATTTTGAGGGTGCACCTGAGACTGGCACATCAGACCAGATCTCGGATCCTTCTCCCTGCTTCCCGAGCCGTCTGTCCCATTTCCATCGGGCAGGGGCTGAGACAACCTCGAACAGCTGGGTGCTGCGCACGGTAGAATTGGGATATTCTCTCCAGTTCTGTACTTCCCCTTCTCCCCATCTCCCTTCCCCCTCCCTCTTCAGGGACCCCCCTCACGAGCAACGTCTTCTGCCAGAGGTACAGAGGTTCTTAAGAACAGAAGCAGTGGAGGAGGTTCCTCAGGAGCTAAGGGGAAAGGGGTTTTACTCCCAATATTTCCCAATCCCAAAGGGGGTCTCAGACCCAATCTTGACCTGCAAACCTCAACAGAGCCATGGAGAAGCTGAAGTCCTGCGTGGTATCCTTGGCCACCATCAACCCTTCCCTGGATCCGGGGGACCGGCACACTGCCCATAGTCATCAGTTTACTGTCCTCCCCTTCGGCCTGTCCACGGCCCCTCGAGGGCTCCCCAAGGGTCTGGCGGCCGTCGCTGCCTTTCTAAGGAGACAGGTGCACGTGTTCCCGTATCGAGGCAACTGGCTTGTCAAGGGTCGCCCCAGGGAGCAGGTAGAAACCCGATCCAGTCAACCCCGATCCAGTCGATCTTCAACAGGCTGGGTCTGCAGCTGGACGTACCCAAGACATTGTCCCCTCCCCAAAGAACAGAGTTTATAGGAGCGGTCCGAGACTCGGTCCAGGCCAGGCTGGAGTCTCCCTTCAAGACCGTTTGTTCCACCACAGAGGACTTCAGGCGCTTTGACTGGCATCAGCTTGCCGGCCGAACAGAGACAAACCAGACACGGTGGCTTCCCTTCCTCTGCGAGTCGTCGAGTCCCTTCTGCGGTGGCTCAACTGGGTGTGTGCAGGACTGTCCTTCTCTGGACCCCAGCCGTCGCTGTGTCTGACCACGGACACGTCAGCGTTGGGGCAGGAGGCGCATCTAGGGACCCTCAGGACTCAAGGCCCCTGGTTTCCAGCCGAGCCATCGCTCCACATCAACGGCAGGGAGCTGAAAGTGGTTCTCCTAGTGCGCCAAACCTTCCTGCCCCATCCACAAGGGAGATGCGTGCCAGTCATGACGGCCAACATGACGGCCATGGTTAAATAAACAGACAGGGCGGAGCCCGAGCCTCTCCCCTGACGAGAAGTCCTCAAGCGGTGGGATTTCTGCATGGCTCTCTCCATACACCTGGAGGGGTCTTACCTCCTGGGATCCCAGAACGAGCTGGCGGACCATCTCAGCGGATCCTTCTGCTCCCACGTCCGGACGTCGTCAACAGCATCTTCCAGGAGAACTGCTCGCCATGAGACTCAGCAGGAAGTGTCAGCAGCTTTGTTCATTCCCGTTCCTCTATCCCTAGAGGCACTACCTGCTTTACGCCTTCCCGCCTTTCCCACTCGTTCACAAGGTCCTGCTCGAGATCAGAGGGGAGAAGGTGTCCGTTGTCCTGATAGCCCCAGCCTGGCCCTGACAGTGTTGTGTCGGGGGTCGTTCCGATCACCCTGCCTTCGGCGCAGGACCCCAGCCGCTCCAACATCCCAACCGCGAGTCTCTCCACCTCACGGCGTGGAAGCTTCACGGATAAATCCCACGGAGCTCGCACGCTCGGTGGCAGGAAACCATCCATTAGAGCTGCATATTGGGCCAAGTGGAAGAGGTTTTCCATTTGGGCAATGCAGACAGGTAACTCCCGGACTGTCTGCTGCACTGGAAGCAGCTGGATCTGGCGGTGTCATCCGTAAAGGTGCAGCTGGCAGTGAACGCTGCGCTCCAGCTGGATCAGTTTTTGCTAATCTGCTGGGGACCCCACTTTCTCAAGGGCCTGGACAAGCTTTGCCCCAAGTTTGCTGTCCAGAACTGGCCTGGGACCTTAATCTGGTGCTCTCCAAGCTGATGGGGGGGCCCCCCTTTGAGTCCTTAGCAACGCGTTTCTCTACCCCTTGTGGAAGGTGGTGTTCCTGGGTGCGATAACCTCAGCTAGGAGGTGTCTGACATCCAATCCTCCATGTGGGGTGTTCTATAAGGACACAGTCCAGCTGTGAGTGCATCCGGCTTCCTCCTGAAGGCGTCACCCCAGTTTCATACAAGCCAGGACATCTTCCTCCTGGTATTCCTCCCTAAGCCACATGCCAATAGCAGGGAACGACCCATCCACTCCCTAGATGCCAGGCGGGCACTGGCTTTCTGCAGAGAACGGGCAAGACCATTTCGTCAATCGAACCAGCGGAGAGCAGGTGCCGTCCCAGAGTATTTCATGGTGGATCACAGCATGCGTTAGGACTTGCTGTGACCCGGCAGAGGGACTGACAGCGCACTGCACGAGGGCACCGGCCTCCTCGGCCACGTGCCTGGTGCATGTCCCTACCCAGGAGATCTGCCAGGCAGCAACACGGTCATCGAGTCACACGTTCACCGCGCAACGTGCCATCCCCAACACGCCAGGGACGGGGCAGGGTTCGGCAGAGAGGCGCATCCCGTGAGCTCCGACCCCCTCCTCCCAGGGTCGTCCTGGGACTCACCTACTTGGATTTGACACGAGCAAGCACTCGAAGAATTAAAACCGGTTCCTGCCTTTTCGTAACCGTTGTTCTCCCAGCTGCGTTGCTCACGTCCACCCCAAGACCCGCCCGCCCGCCCCTCTCTGAGCCAGCTGGCAGGGAGAAACCAAAGAGGCGGCAGGTTGGTGGGGCCCTATATATGGCACCATGAAGGCACGAGTCCAGGAGCTGCCCGCGCCAACCCGGTGGCTACTGCTGGGGGGAAAAAACCTTCCAGCGACTGTGCATGCGGCGCCCGCACCGCTGCTTGGAATGGACGTGATCAACGCAGCCGAAAAGCAACAGGTACAGAAAGGTCGGTAACCATTTTTCCCACGGGCTACATCATTCACTGCGCGAAATAGCTTTTCCTTGGGTCGGTCTCGAACTTCCTCCTCTTCTAACAAGGGATGTAAAAATAAGTGTAATTAAAAATGCCCCCCCCCCCCAGTTTAAACGGTAATCAGCTGATTACGTTTAAACACTTAACCTTTTACATCCATACTTCTTCCTTCACGGACTGTCCCTCGGTCTGATGTTCTGAGATGAGAACAGAAGCTCCCAGTTTCCCTTCTCTATATCCCAGTCAGTAATTTGTAGAGTCTGAACACGTCCCGTCTTACGTGCATCCCAAGGTACCAGTCCCAGTCTTTTCACTTTCTGTGTGGGAGAGTTTTCCAGGCCGCTGATCACTCTCTTGGCCTGTCTCTGAACCCCACCCCCTCATCCTGCACTGTCCTGTGTGCAAGGGGGTGTCCTGTGCAGCTCAAGAGATCCAGAGAAGATCACACCATTGACTGATATCAAGGCATTGTATTATTCTCTATCCCCTTCCCCCAAAGTGGCTTCCCATTTCTTCCTGTCCAGAGGAAGGCGGCTCGTGCAGGCAACACCATCTGCTCTGATGTTGTGGCACCAAGTCCCAGGACCTGGGCAGGGCTGCTTTTCCCTTCTCAGCTGGAGCGGCTCATTTCGGACAATAACTAGTAACTCCCAGAGCATGATCTATTTCAGAGGCCTAGATTATTTCCCATCAGCCTCGCCCTAGTCCTCAAGGCACAGCTTCTGGATCAGCCTGACCAGCTCTTCCTCTCTCGTTGCACACATTGATGAGTGCCAGCGAAACGCCACAATCTGTGAGCCCCACGGGAGCTGCATCAACACACAAGGGGATTATGTGTGTAAATGCAATTCCGGGTTTGGGAAGAGTCAATCGAATCAGTTAAAGATCTGCAAAGGTACAACCGAAGCTGGAAACGGTTGTGTCAAAAGCATGAAGTTTCCGGTTTGCTGAAGCGGTATTGCCAACATGCGGCATTGCCTTAAAGCCCTGCCTTCTGGAGTCACGTGATTACAGGAGACTGTCCGCTTTTGGCTAAAATGTAAATTAGGGTCCTGCCCTCAAGGTGGAGGAAAAACTGCAGAACATGACACAGGAATGAGCGAAATCTCCCACACCAGAGTCAAAGAAAAAGAATCCAAAATGGATTTTCTTTAAAAAAATCATCCCATGATTTTTAAACCAATGTCATGGTTTTGTGGATGGGTTTTTTTTTGGTTTTTTTTTTAATTGCTTCGTGTTGGCGATGCTGTTAAGGCAATGTTCGGTCAGTGAAGCTACCCAGGGTCTCTGAAACTAACTAGCACGCATGGATGATGAAATTAACCC
>VOCO01034444.1:0-24782 GCA_007922225.1 Emydura subglobosa
CCCCCCCCGTCCCCAAAGACATTGTCACTCTAATTAGTTTGAACCTCTAAACTGTGAGTTTAAGATTTCAGCTACTCTCCTGTCAGTCTTTCCCTGCTCCAGATGAGCTAACCAATCCTCAGAGGCCGCAGGATGACTCCAGTTGAAGTCACAGGAGGTTCTTGGCCAGTGAAAATTAGGCTTTCTATTTATGTCCCTAAATGTGGATTTCGGATGAAATCCTGGCCCTGATGGGCGTTTTGCCATTGATCTCAAAGGGACCAAGATTTCACCCTTAGTGTGGAACTTTAGGCTCCCTGCTGTGACGATCCTGGCTTCAGGTCCTGCAACAGAGAGCTATTCTGTTAGGGTGCTGAAAGAGTCTGAAGGAAGATCCCCAGTTTTTGTGGCTTCCTGAGACCAAACATGAAAGATGGGGATTTCAAAACACAGGGGCCCTGATTTTGCTTAAATCAGTGATGCCAGTGTCAATCTGGAGTGAGCCTCTGAAGGCAGAATGTGAGAGCAGAATCTGACCAGTCTGTAAAATCCTGCATGACCCATTCATGTTCCAAAATCTTTGGTATCACAGATAGCCACTGCAAAGATTCTGGCTACACTTCTTAACCTGGCAGAAAAGTGGCTGAATTGTAGATCTTGAGCGAACCAGAGAAAAAGCCACACAGAGCAAAAAAAGGAAGATACTGAGACAGATGGAAGGACACTTTAAGAGACAAGGAAATTATCTTAAAAACAAATATTTGTCTAAACTATTTACAATAAACCTTTAGGTCCATTTTTATGAGGTAAATCCTTTGGCATTTCTGACAATACTAAACAATTCAAGTCTCCATGAATGAGAATTCCTTCCCAGATTGTTCTTGACTTGAACCCTTCCCGAGACCTTAGAACTAACTTTATTGCAGAAACAGGCAACTCATCGGAATACCACTCAGCAGAGAGAAGAAATCTCCTTTTTGTGACCTGAGAATCCATGTATGAATCTGACACTTGCAGTGCTGGAAAGAGACCTTTCTGATTCCCCTGTTCAGTCCCAGCAGGCTCTGACATTGGCCAGGACTTGGGGAAAATTCCCCAGACTCCATGAGCAGCGAGAAGTACAGAACACAGACCCCTGACAATTTCAACCTAAGAGCTTATCCTGGGAGAGAAGAAGTGATTCACCGATATCACAGGCTCAGATTGCCAGGCCAAACTGAGTTTTTCAGACTTGCTATAGTTGTCCTGCACTGCTAAAACCCAGAGTAAAAGGAAGAGCCAAGGGTTGGACGTGCTCATTTATCTATCAGTATTTCTGTTCTGCTGCTCATTGTCATAGAATCTGAGCATCTGCTGCTACTCCCGGCTGATGAGCCCTGCGCTGAATCCCTGAGACCGGGACGTGCACGTGGGCAGGCTCTTGCGCATCCTTGTTTCAAATGTAGGATTTCCACACTGAGTAACAGTCCCTCCCATCCACTAGCCTCTCTGACAGAGGGCAGTACAGACAGCCCAAGCTTAGTCATATACACCGCAGGGTGCAACATCCTGCCATGAGGAAGCACAGCTTCCTGAGACCCATTCAATGATCAGCACGTGCCCTGAAGCCTGTGGGCTGACGGCCTTTATCTCTTTGTCTTAGCTAGAGTAGCTGCACGGACTGTCATTGGGTTGGGGAGCGTGAAGGGAGATGTTCAATGGCAAGTCAGGTTCCCATTGTCCATCCGCATTCAATGGCACTCTGCTGCCCACTGCCCTTGGGACTTTGACAAGCTCCCTTTGGGGTCTAGTGGATCATATGATTGTCTGGAACTCAGGAGACATCATCAATTCATGGCTCAGACATAAAGCTCCTGTGTGACCTTGGACGTGTCATTTCGTAATCTACTCTGGGCCTCAGTTTCCCCTCTGTAAAATAGGGAGAGCACTTCCATGTCTCAGGGAGTTGTGAGGATAAAAAACCTTTAATTCTCGGGTGACCATATGGGGACCAGCAGTGAGGAGGGCCATATGAACACCCAGAGCTCCTATTCTCCCCCTCCAGGGTCTCCACAATAGCCGCTAATATTCCCAATCCAGTCTTGTGGTAACTCTATTTAGTCTACAGCTTTGAGAGTCTCCTTGTATCGTTTTCATTGGCCTCTCAGCATTCGTGGTCTCATTTTCAGCTGTCCATAAAATATGGCTGTGGGGAATCACTTATCATCCAGGCCAGGGAAAAAACGGTTCCTAGCCTTTCGTAACTGTTGTTCTTCAAGATGTAGGTGTGCGCGTGCCACATGCAGCACTGGCAGCAGGTTTTTCCCTTAGTGGTATCTGTCAGATCAGCTCTCGTGCCCCCTGGAGTCGCGAACTCATGGCGCTGGTACATGAGACCCTGCCAACCCTCCGCCAGCTCGGTTCCTTCTTCCCACCTAACTCCAACAGAGGGGTCAGCAGGGGGTGTCCTGGAATGGACCTGAGTAACACATATCGAAGAACAACAGCTATAAAATGTTAGGAATTGTTTTTTCTTATTCAAGAGGTTGCTCATGTCAATTCCAAAGTAGGTGACTCCCAAGCCATTTTCCAGGAGGAGGGATCGGTGTTCATTGGCACGCAGACTGCAGAACCGCCCTGCCAAACACGGCACATCTCTGGCTTGCCTAGTGATGACGCAGTGCAATGCAAAGATGTGGATTGAAGATGATGTTGCAGGTGTCCTGGATCGGGACCCATGCCAGGAATGCCCCTGAAGAAGCATGTGCCCTTGAGGAATGTGCTGACAGGACGTAAGCAAGTACGACCTCCCTACGTAAGTTGTTCTGGTGCTTAACTCTCCTTATACTCAGAAAATGTTTCCTAATATCCAAGCAAAATAGCCTTTCCTGCACAGTGAGCTAATTACTTCTTCTCCCACCCTCTGTGGACTTGGAGAACAATTAACTACCATTCTTTTTATACCAACTGTAGGCTGGTGGCACAGTCCAGCCGGGGGCATCGCGACCCTTCCTCAGGCCCAGGTTCGGAGGATGGTCACAGCATTTTTTTCTGAGGGAAAACAGCTCTCGGCTTATGATTCTTTTGGCCCCGACTCCAGGCGGTGTGGGATTTTCTAGCAGTCGGTAGCCCCCTGGCCCTCACGTAGGGCAGGGCTCATATGGCGCTTACAACCCCCGGCCTTCCAAGAGGCGGGGCGGGTGAGTAGTCTCTGTTGCCCTCGACCCTCAAGTGGGCAGGCAAGGTACCCAGTTTACAGACCCCAGCCCTCAAGCTGGGCGGATCTGACACGCAGTCTGTTGGCCCTGGCTCTCAAACAGGCAGGGCAGGTGAAGCAGTCTATAGACCCCAACCTTCCAACAGGCGGGGCTGTTAAGCAATCTGGTGCCCCTGGCCCTCAAACATGGTGGGGTGGGGAAGCAGTCAATATGCCCCGGCCTTCAAACATGCAGGGCAATCAGCGTAGTCTGTAGCCCCCGGCCTACCAATCGGCAAGGTGTGTAAATTAATTAACAGTCCCTGGCCCTAAAGCCAGACAGGGCTGGTGCCTGAGTCAATAGCCCCCAGCCCTCAAGTGGGCGGGGCAGGTCCAATGGTCTATAGCCCCTGGCCTTACAGTCAAGCAGGGCTGGCAAAGCTCGGGGTCCTCTGGCCAGCAGCGCAAGGATGCCGAGCACTCCCCAGGGTGGTTTGGGATGGGAGAGGGTACACAGGCCCACTCGCCTCCACTGCATCCCAGCCCAAGGTCCAACCAGTTTGCCAATGAGTCAGTGGGGTTCGAGCTGCAACGCACTGACTGACTCAGTCACACTCAGCCACTCTCTATTCAGCTGTCCCTGGGCTACTTCCTCCCACCCAGCCTCTGGGTACCTGCATGCAGGTGTCTCCCTCCGGGTCGCTGGGGTAAACGGCGAGCGAGCGTCCTGCCAGTCACTCACCGTCGACCGGGGGCAGGTCCAGAAACTCCTCAGGGTCGTCAGCAAAGAGTAGCTACTCAAGGTCGCAGGGCCCCAGGGGTTCCTCCGGTCCATGAAGTTCCGTCCACTCTGCTGAGTCCTCCATGCCAGGCAGCTCCTGCAGTTCAGGGCCGGCCTCAGGGGGTTTCTCCCAGCCACTAGGGTCCTGCGGCCCTACCCAATCACTAGGGTCCAGCAGCCCTCTCCAGTAACTCTGGCCCGGCGGCTCTATCCAGTCGCTATGACCCAACAATCCGGGCAGGCTTTGGGGGCTCAGGTTGAAGGGGCGGTTGCTCCAAACAGCCGCAGGGCCTGGGCAAAGCCTAGGCCACAGCCTCTGGGAAGATACGTCTGCCTCCAGCGGTAGCTTCCTCCTGACTGAGCTGCTGGGCCTGCCTTTTATACTTCCCTCCATGGCCCTGGCTCTGCCCCTCTGCTTCGGGTGGCCTGGCCTGCTGGGTCTGGGTCTCTGCAGTGGGGGCATTGCGACCCTTCCTCAGGCCCAGGCTCCGAGGAAGAACACAGCGCCTTCCTACACTAACCTTTTACAGAACTGAAGATGGCTGTCATGTCCCCCCTCAGCCTTCTCTTCAGAAGATCAGACATGCCCAGTTCCATCAATCTTTTTCTCAGTGGTCAGGTTTTCTAAACCACTTGCCACTTTTTGGTGCTCTTACGTTTGTCCATCTCTTTCCCAAAGCGTGGAGCCCAACTCTGGACACAGCGCTTTAACTGAGGTCTCACCAGTGCGGAGTATAAGTGAACAATGGTCTCCCATGTCCTACATACAACACTCCTATTAATACATTCCAGAAGTGTATTTGCCTTTTTCACAACTCCATCACATGGTTGACTCATATTCGTGATCCACTATAACACCCACCCAGATCCCCTTCAGCAGTACTACTGCCCAGTCAGTTATTCTCCACTTTAAAGCTGTCCATTTGATTCTTCCCTCCTAAGTGTAGTACTGTGCATTTGTCTTTATTCACTTTTATTCTATTGAATTGTTTTGTAAAACAAATCTAAAAGTGTATAAGGAAATTTAAGACTAAACACAGTATTCTTCCTTTCCTGTTGTAAAATTACTGTGTAATGTTGCTGGGCACTGTTAAAAACACCACTTTCCACCCAAGAAGTGGCTGCATTTCAGTGGCAGGTGAAGGGCCTTCTGTATAGATTTGATTTACAAAACGTATAAGTGTTTAAAGCAACTTATGATCCTTTGAGATCCAAGGCAGGAGTTCAATCAACATCACTCATTATCGCTTTGAATAATTTGCACCCTGAATGGTGCTGATACTGATATTGCCTCCTTCATAAAGCACTTTGAGACCTAGATAAGAAGTAGCTATTTTTGTTATTTCAAAAGTCCTGAAAATGCCACTGAGTGTTGCACTAAAATGAGGACGTAGGTGGAGATTTCTCAGATTTCCTATGAATGGATGATTACTAATAGACTTTAGTTAGTAAGTAAAATCCATCCTTGAGGCCAAGAGTTTGGGTGTTTCCCTAAAGCGATAAAAAAATTAACACAACACTATATCCTTTCTCTAGCACCCAATATTGAATACATCAGAGGAGGACCTCAAGCCATCACCATGTACCAAATTGTACAATATGACCCCATGCAGAGGGAGCAGAATTCCTTCCTGACCAGAGCTGGAAGTCAGTTTATGCCCTGAACCATGACAATAGTTCACCCTTCTCATCACATCCTACCTAAATTTATTACGGGTGTGTGTATTCATAGAACTGTCTCATCCTTTTCTGGAATTACCTCAAAAGAAGTGCACAGCCCCCCTGCACAGACAGTTGGGCTAGGACGTGCAGAAGACCTTGAAACCCCATTTTCAAAGCCTTTGCCTTTCCCACTTTATCCATATGCTTATTATTTACACTGGTAACATAAGCAATTCCAGGAGCTAGCACAGCGCCTATGCCCCATAATCATAGATTATTAGGTTCAGAATGGACCTCAGGAGGTCATCTAGTCCAGCCCCTACTCAAAGCAGGAACAACCCAAACAAAATCATCCCAGCCAGGGCTTTGTCAAGCTTCACTTCAAAAACCTCTAAGGCTGGAGATTCTGCCACCTTCAGGTAGTTAAAGGCTGCTATCAAATCTCCTCTCACTCTTCTCTTCTGCAGACTAAACAAGCCCAGTTCCCTCAGCCTCCCCTCATAAATCTTGTGCTCCAGCCATCTAATAATTTTTGTTACCATCCACTGGATTCTCTCCAATTTGTCCACATCTTTTCCATAGTGGGTGGCCCAAAACTGGACACAATAATCCAAAGGCGGTCTCACCGATGCCGAATAGAGGGGAATAATCACTTCCCTCGATCTGCTGGCAATGCTTCTACCAATAAAGCCCAATATGCCGTTAGTCTTCTTGGCAACCAGGGCACACTGGTGACTCACAGTCTGTAGCTGTGCATGGGAATCTTCCGTCCTTCATCTTTGTGTCTGTGATTTTTCTATTAAATCGACATTTTACTTATTTTGACCCCAGTCTCCGTGCAATGTGTGTCCCAAAATGAACTGATAATTAAGGGGAGATTCTGTGGCTTTGGGGAAAACAAAACAGAAGGGAAAAATCCACGTGTCTGCTAGTTAAGATTTCACAGAGACCGATTTGGGGAGACTCAGGACTGGAAAGGATTTTTTTGGCCTGGTGCATGGCAGAGCTGAAGACCTTGTGATGGCAGAGAGGGGCAAAAGAGTGAAAGATGGAGGAGAGTGAGGAATGGTGATAATCTACAACTACAACTATACTGATGGAAAGTAAGGCTGAGAGCAGATGAGAAATTTTCAGCGATGATGCTCTGGAAGCCACAGAAAGACCGAGTGAGAGGGTGTGTGGGGGTGGCGTATGATGGTAACACTGAAAGATCAGGTGATGTTCAGAGGGAGTAGTTCTTGGTGATGGAGTGATAAGACATTAGGTCAGAGGAAGTTCTCAGATTGTGAAATTCCACAAGGCTAAGCTCAGCCAAATTGGGGCAGAGCACCCTTGATAAACAAGGAGACATCCTTTTACCCCTCCTGTCACACAGGTTTAAAGTCAGTAGCCCCAGGCGATCACATTCTGCAGATGTTTTTTCCCAATTTGTCATGAAGCTCTTTGGTTTTGACCCCATATATGATAGGGTTGAGCATGGGGGGCACAAGGAGATAGAGGTTGCCCAAGAGGACATGAACGTGGGCAGCGATGCCCTGACCAAACCTGAGTGTCAGTTCAGAGAAGAGGCCAGTAGTACAAGATATCGCCATCACACAGATGTGGGCTGTGCAGGTGTTGAGGGCTTTTCGGTTGGCTTTCTTGGAGGAGATCCTGAGGACAGCCCTGATGATGAGCCCGTAGGACAGGACAATGAGTGTCTGGTCTAACCCGCAGAATGCTAATGATATCACAAAGCTGTACGTCTGGTTGATTCTGGTGTCCCCACACGAGATCTTCAGCATGGTGATGTGTTGGCAGTATGTGTTTGGGATAATGCGGTTGGCGCAGAATGGCAGCCTCCGCAAGAGCAGGAGCCAAGGTAGAACCAAGAGAACAGCTCGTAACAAACCTACTAGCCCCAGTTTAGCGATTCGTGCATTGGTGAGGATAGTGGCATATCTCAGAGGGTCACATATGGCGACGTAGTGATCGAAGGCCATTAGAACAAGCATGGCTGAGTACATAAAAGTAAACACGTTAAGGAAGAAATTCTGGGTGAGGCAGCCATTGAAAGTGATCTCTTTGAAACCGAACCAAAATATGCACAGTGCCTTTGGCACGACAGAGGTAGACATGCCAATGTCTGTGAGTGCCAACATGCAGAGCAGCAGGAACATGGGCTTGTGCAGGGTCCGCTCTTTGGCGACAACAAACAGGACCATGAAATTTCCCAACAGGCTCATGATGTAGAACGTAGAGAAAGGGATGGAAATCCAGATGTGGGCAGCTTCCAGCCCCGGGATGCCATCTAGGATGAATGTTGACGGGTCAGAGGAGGTGAGGTTGAAAGCCGACATGAGATGGGTGAAGCACCGATCAGGATCTGAAATGTTCAGGGTGCCTGTGACGGGAGAGAAGCCAAACGAGGGAGGTTAGGCACTTGATAACGAATACCACGGTAAATATTTTATAGTTAGTAAAAATATAAAAAGGCAGGTGAGCAGTGAGATGGTGACATTTGTAGATGACAACAAATTATTTCGGCCATAGTCCAGTCCAGAGATGTCCTGAGAGGGAGCTAACAAAGCCAGTGAAGATGGTGGAAGATGGTGTTTGATGTCAATCAGTGCAATGTATATGCTCATTGGAGGGAAAAACATGAACTCCTCAAACACCTTATAAGGTTCTAATTTAACTGTATGAACTCAGCACAAAGACCCTAGTGTCATGGTACACAGCTCTGTGAAACCCAGCTCAAATAGCCAACACGGACAAAAACTAAGCAAAACTTTGAGAGACAGGAGGAGTGGGATGGGGCATACGCTGAAAGTAGAATGCCATGAGCTCAATCAGTCAATGTTTCATCCTCCTCCGGACATCTCTGTGTAGTGCTGAGCACCCTTCTCAAACAGGATATTGGTGAATTAAAGTGGTTCAGAGAAGCGCAACAAGAAACATCAAGGGTCTGGAGAAACTCTCCTAGGGAAAGAGATTGAAAAGACTGGGATCGTTACCTTAGAAAAGAGAGAAATAAGAAGGGATTTTGAAAAGAGTCTATAAAATACTGACAGGTAGAGAGTATATGAAGAATCTGTTCTCCTTGTCTCATAACATAAGGTCAAGAGGACATTCAATTCAACTGAAACATGGCACATTCAAATCTCATTAAAAAAGAATGCTTTCTTCACGCAGTGCATAATTAGAAAGAGAAAGTCACTGCCACAAAATTAAGTTGAGGCCGGAAGCTGAGAAAGAATCAGAAACATTTAGGACCTTTACATGGAGAGTAAGAAAGTTCCGTTATAATAGGTACAGCTAAATAAATATATTGGAAAGCCTGTACACCCGCATGTTTCAAGGCACAAGCCAATCTCTGGCTGCTAGATGTTAAAGTGACACCCTCACGAAGCTCAAGTTATCCCCCCAACACCTTCTTCAGCAGCCCCTGGAGTTGTTGCTGTCAGAGAGAGTACACTAGACTGGATAGACTATAGGTCTGATCCACAATGCAATTCCTCTGTTAGAAATGAGCCATGTTTTCCCTATGGAAAGAGAAATATCATGCCAGGCTGGGGCTTTGTGCTCCGTTACTTTCCTTGTTTCTATCGGTGAGACATATCTCTGAGACAGTTGGGTGCCTTCATGAAAGTAACCAGTACAGTGGTTTTGTTATTCTGCCTTGTTAACTGACAGGTGTAACCAGAGACACCCATCAGCAAACCAGCTACTTACCCTTCTCATAGACACATGGACTCTAAGGTCAGAAGGGACCAATATGATCATCTAGTCTGACCTCCTGCACTACACAGGCCACAGAGCCTCACTCCTGTAATAGACTCTGACCTATGACTGAGATACTAAAGTCCTCAAATCAGACACTCAAGAAAGAATTCTCTGTAATAACTCAGAACCCACCCATATAACATCCCTTCACAGCCTATTGGCATATCTACCGAGAGCAGTCAAAGATCAGCCAATTTCCAAACTAGGCTGTCCCATCATACTATCCCCTCCATACATTTATCAAGCTCAGATTTGAAGCCAGCAAGGTTTTTTGCCCTCATTGCTCCCCTTGGAAGGCTATTCCAGAACTTTACTCCTCTGATCTTTATAAACATGAGTCTCATTTCAAGTCTAAACTTCCTGATGACCACTGTATATCCATTAATGTTTGTGTCTGTGACCCTTCCGTGCCTAGGGGAGCCATCTGAAAATGTCAAGGTCAGGGCAGGCTGCAAAAGGAGAGCAGATTCTCCCAGCACTGGTGAGTAACACTGAAGTCAGACTTCCCAACCAGCCACAAACTGTGCTTCTGATTCTCCACACTGGTTATCAAGAAGCCAGCACAAAAAGACACACAGCCCCTTTACTGCATTTCAGTCTCCGGCTCCCAATCAGCCACTATGTCCAGTAAAGAGACCAGTTATTTAAACTCTATACTCTTTACCAAAAAGGTTCCCTCTAATCCCAAAGGGTCAGCCACAGTACCAGATCAATATGAGTTTGGACCTTACCCAAAATACCACGTTGCCAGCCAATCCCATAGTAAATAAAACTAAAAGTTTATTATAAAAAGAAAGAAACAAACTAAAAGATAAATGTGAAAGGATTAAAGCAATCATATACATACAAATGATTTGAAAGTCCATCAATATCAGCTTTCTAGATGAATTCTGGAGTTTGCAGCCTTGTATAATCCCTCTGATGTATATCCAGTACCTGGATGGGCCTCAGTCCTTTGTTTCACAGCTTCAGTTGCAGGTGAGTTGATCCAGAGGTAGATAGGAGGCTGAAGACTGAACAGGATTAAAGACAAAATGGATCCCAGGCATCTGCCTTTTATGTCCTCTGGCCCTTGCCGTGCTGCTTGTGGAATTTCACAGGAACCAAAATGGAGTCCAGAGTCACATGAGGAAGTCCTGGTGAATCATCAGGTTTATCCCTGGCATCTGCCCCTGTGTCCCTTGCACATGTGAAACTCTTAATGGGCCATTAAGCAGGCTATTGTTCTGCAGCCATCCTGTCTGGGGTGTGACCCAGACAGCACAATTTGAACTACAGATATATCTAATATATCCATAACTTCCATTACACATATACCACATGGACATAAACATCATCATCATCTTACTTAGCACTTTCAAGCCTTTCTAACAGTACCTGACATGGCATATCTCACATGAATTATTATGATTTTGACATACTGATGTCAAACAATATACTAAATGCCCCTCCTAATCCAGCCAGCGTGACACCCCCAATGCGAGACTGGTGTAGAAGGGAGTAATTAGAGCTCCTGAATACACCTCAAGGGCTCCCCTTATCCAGCCCGCATGACACCCCCCACGGAAAATTGATGCAGAAAGGGGTGTCCCTAGACACTGCTGAATGCATCACAGGAACTTTCCGTTTTCAGTTTTTAACAAGTTTCAAGGGTTTTACAAAGTATGATGCACATGGTACATTCTTACAATTCTTGGCATTATCAACAAACTAATTATGAGACTTAACATTGGCATAAATATTAACAGCAAAATCATGGTTAGTTTAAACAGGCTTTTTCTTTGTAAGATTCACTATGGAGGTAACAATGTTGTTCCATCGTTTACACACATTTGTAGGGGTTCAGTTAGCTGAACAGTGGGTTCTTGGTGTGGAATTTATGCTCCTCTTGTGAGATCTTGTAAATCCGCTCTAAACTGTGCCACATGCTCCCCCACTGGTTGTTCTGTCATCTCTACATTACCTGCCCAGGAATCACAAATCAGATACAGGGGTCCCCTGACCTGCTTTCCATAAAGCAGCTCAAAAGGAGCAAACCCTGTAGACTCTTGGGGTACACTCCTCTATGCATACAGCAAATAAGAGAACACGACATCCAAGTCATTTTCGCATCACATACATCTTTAACATAGCCTTCAATGTCCCATCAACTCTCTCTACCAAACCATTGGTCTCTGGGTGATAAGGGGCAGCTTTTAGATGACTTACTCCACACATCTCCCATAGCTGCTTAAATTCAACTGACAGAAAATTGGCACCACGGTCTGACAAGATTTCCTTGGGAAAACCCATTCTGCTAAAAATAGTAAACAGAGCTGTGGCCACTGTCTCAGCCTCAACATCAGATAAAGCCACAGCCTCAGTGTACCTGATGGTGAAATCCACCCACACCAGAATATACTTCTTCCCATTTCTGGAAGGTTTAGGGAGTGGCTCCCCAATATTCACAGACACTCTGGCAAACACCTCCCCAATGATGGGCAAAGGTTGCAGGGGCACCTTCTTAGGACGCTTCAACCTCTTGCACTTCTGACACAAATCACAGCTTCTGCAATAACTCCTCACTGTGTCAGACAGGTGAGGCCAATGAAAGTTTTGCTTCAGTCTGTCACAAATGTTTTCTATGCCCAGCTGTCTTGCAAAGGGATCACCATGAGTCAACGGTAACAACTCACTTCTATATCCCTCAGGCACTATAAGTTGCTGGCATTTTCTATTGTGAAGCTGCATTTTCGCTGTAGGGGATTCTCTGTATAGCAAGCCCTCATGCATGAAAAACCGGCCTGCTCTGTCTTCTGCTGGGGCTAGGCTTTGGGCCTCCACTCTGGCCCCCTCTAAAAAAACATCCTCTTGTTGAGCCCTAACAAACTACTTCTGAATTTCACTCCAATGCACATTCAACCCACTCTCAGCTGGCAACACCCGAGAGTCCTCCTCCACGCTAACAGCTATGGGTAGATCTTTCTCCCCCTGTCAGGCAGGTACCTTGCACCACCATCACACACACTAGCTAGTTCAGTAGTTTCCAAATTTTTAACTGTTATCCATTTCAAGTCTGGCCTTGGTTTTAAAGAGACATCAACCATTCTCACTAGCATCTCACAAACAGGGTTCTGATGTTCTTCCATTGCCAATCTGTGACTCCACATAGCATCAAATGTACCTGAGTCCACTAAGAGACTACACAACATATCCAAAGCATTCAGGGGTGAGAGTTTGTCTGCCACCTCCTGTTTTCCCAAGAGATCAACTTCACATCTGTCCTGCTGTGTAGCTTCCGCTGCCCAATCTTCCCTCTGAAACTGAGACACTCTCTGTTCACTGACAGAGCTAGCAGCCTGCAAACAGTCATATTCCAACCTCATTGTCTCCCCACTGTACCGATCAAGCACAGCCACTTGGTTACAGGGCTGTTTACGCTTCCTAATAATTTCCACTCCATCTGGAACCTTTTCCAAGGTATCCAAACTGGACCTTTCTACACCAAAGTCAGTGAATCCATCCACATTTGAAAAACTTTGACAGTTAGAAATTGAACCAAGTCTCTCAACATATAAACTGTTGCTTGCTACAGGCAGTGATTCATCCTGAACTAACTTAATCAATTCACTTTCACACCCTTCCGTTGCAGAAAATTGCTTGCAAAAGCCATCAAGAGGTTTTACTCCTTCAGGAGCAGTTTTAGGCAACAATCCATTTTCCACAGAAATGTCCTTTCCCTCTTCAGCTAGAGGTTGCTCTAAAGAAACATTTTCCTGAGCCCTAACAGACTCTTCTGGGTTTCAGTTAAGTCCAGAACCAACTCCGAGACAACTGGCACATCCTCAATCAGCACGAGCTGAGGGGTGCTCTCTGTCTGCTCTTTAGACAGAAGTTTGGAGACAAACTCTCCCTCAGCAGATAAGCTGCTATCCGTCACATCCTGTCTGGGGTGTGACCCAGACAGCACAATTTGAAATACAGATATCTCAAATATATCCATAACTTCCATTACACATATATCATATGAACATAAACATCAGCATCTTACTTAGCACTTTACAGCCTTTACAGCACTTTACAGTGCCTGACATGGCATATGTCACATGAATTATTATGATTTTGACATACTCATGTCAAACAATATACTAAATGCCTCCCCCCCCCCCCCCAATCAAGCCAGCATGACACTCCCAACGTGAAACTGGTGTAAAAGGGAGTAATCAGAGCTCCTGAATACACCTCGGGGGGCCCCATTATCCAGCCAGCGTGACACCCCACCTGGAAAATTAATGCAGAAAGAGGTGTCCCTAGACACTGATGAATGCATCACAGGAACGTTCCCTTTTCAGTTCTTAACATGTTTCAAGGGTTTTACAAAGTATGAGGCACATGGTACATTCTTACAATTCTTGGCATTCTTGGAAGTTATTTTAACTCTTTCTTTAGCACTGGTGAAACTGCAGTTGGAAAATTTCTCCAGTTCTCGTGTGCACAATTAAAGATGCATGTTGATACAAAGAGATGGTTAAGGGGTGACTTGATAACAGTCTACAGGTACCCAGATAGGGAACTAATATTGAATAATGGGCTTTTCAGGCTAGCCTATAAGGGTCTAACACATCCAGTGTCTGGAAGTTGAAGTTAGACAAATTCTCACTATAAATGATGTGTGCACTTTTTAAACAGAGAGAGTAATTAACCAGTGGAGCACTTTACCAAGGTCATGGCAGATTCTCCATCACTGGGAATTTCTAAACCAAGGTTGGATGTTTCTCTATAAGCTCTGCTCTAGGAATTCCTTGGGGGCAGGTCTCTGGCCTGTGCTATACAGGAGGTCAGACTAGATGATCACAGTGGTGCCTTTTGGCCTGGGCCTCTGTGAACACGTGCCTGCAGCACATACAGGAGTCAGCTGGAGGCATTTACCCTGCAAGCTGGTGCCTGGCTTTACTGAAGGCATTTTTTTAATTCATGACAATGCTGAGTTTAGCCAAAAGGGGAAAAAAATCTCATGTGACTTTGGAGCCTTGAAAGCGATACTCTACGTGAGCGTTTCACACCACTGAAACAACTTGGGAGGCATTGAATGTATGAATTCTTCAGATGAGAAAAATACTGATGCGACTGCATAAACTGAGGAATGTATGTACAACTGTCCCCATTAATGGCTAGCAGAGCTGGCTAACAAATGATCCCAGAGTCCCGGGTTTAGGCTCTGTGTCCTAGTGGCTCACTGTGTCAGCCAGCGGCCAAGTGCTCTGTACAAGGCAGCTGTATTTACTTAGGCACTGACATGACTCAGAATTGCCAGCTCTCATTATATACTGTGCATACCTCTCAGCTTGCTGGTTGTTCCTGTGAACCGCCCATCCTCTGTCCCAAAAACAACTAGTGCTGCCCACATGTCCCTGTTCACCCCTCTTCTCAGCCCCACAACTCCCAGCACTGCCCCACAGTGATCCCACACACCCAGGACCAACACCAGGTGCCGGACACAGCACACAGTGACAGCTCGTACAAGTATCTACACAACTTTGGTTAAATTCTGGGTCTGGCTGCACCGGGGAAAGGGGGGATGGAGGAGGAGCAGTCTGCAGAGCCTGTCTGGGGGTGAAGGAAACCCCAGCAGCAGCTCAGTGTGTGCAGGGAAGAGGAGAGAGACAGACGCGAGGGGAGGGGAGAGAGGATGTGGAGACTAAAAGGAGCCAGTGCGAGTAACTCTTCCTCAAAACGACTCAAAGCTTTAGCGAATTCCTGCCAGTCAGAAACCCAGACACAACTTCCTGATGTTGTTTTTGCATGTTGGCAATTGCTGAAGTTGCCACAAGCCTGTTGTGGGATTGGTCACAGGAGGAGGGATGGGCGGATGGGGAAAGTGTCAGAGACAACCTACTACAGTGTGTCCACTTTACGCTACAGTCTGAGACACCCCCCTGCCCCTGCCTAGTTACAGCTCTTTGGTGTGTGACTTAGGCAGGATGTCCATTCCCTACTTCTCCCTTTTTCAGGACTCTGCACCATTGCTAGCTAAATACTGCACATGCTGCACCACACACACACAGTGTGAGTTCCTGGGTCTCGCGCAGTCAGATTTCCAACACTGCCTAGTTTCTTCTAAACCGGAAACATGCTTTTATTTTTTCTGCATTTTGATCCTTCCCATTCTCTATAGAACCAGAGACGCAGGGGAACAGAGAGAGCAGCCGCCCACCCCTTCAAAAATTGTTACCCTATTTGTTTTGAACCTTTAAGCTGTTTATGATTTCAGCTACTCTCTTGTCAGTTCTTCTCTGGCCCAGATGAGCTCACCCATCCTTAGGTGCCGCAGGACAACCTCGGCTCATGGCCAGTGAGAATTAGGCCATATATTTAAGTCCCTAAATGTGGATTTGGGTTGAAATCCTGACCTTGGTGAGAGTTTTGCCATTGATCTCAATTGGACCAAGATTTCACCCTTAGTGTGGAACTTTAGGCTCCCTGCTGTGAAGATCCTGGCTTCAGGTCCTGCAGCAGCGAGAGCTATTCTGTTAAGGTGCTGAAAGAGTCTGAAGGAAGATCCCCAGTTTACGTGGCTTCTTGAGACCCGGCATGAAAGATGGGGATTTCAGAACACAGGGGCCCTGATTTTGCTCTCAGTGATGCCAGTGTCAATCTGGAGTGAGCCACTGAAGGCAGAATGTGAGAGCAGAATTTGGCCAGTCTGTAAAAACCCTGTGTGACCCATTCGTGTTCTGAAATCTCTGCTATTACACATACCCACTGCAGAGTCTTTGGCTTCTTGTCTTAACAAGGCAGTAAAGTTGCTGAATTGGGAAACTAGGGCAAACGAGAGAAAAAACCACAGAGACCAAAAAAAGGAAGATACTGAGAAAGCTAGAAGGACACAGAAAGAGACAAGGAAATGATCTTTAAAAGAAATATTTGTCTAAACTATTTACAATCAATCTTTAGTTCCAGTTTTAAATCCCTTGGCATTTCTGATAATACTAAAAAGTTCAAGTGTCCATGCTGGAGAATTCCTGCCCAGATGGTTCTTGACTTGAATCTTTACCGAGCCCTTAGCAGTAACGTTATTGAAGAAACAGGCAACTCACCGAAATCCCACGCAACAGAGAGAGGAAATCTCCTTACTGCAACCTGAAAACCAGTGTACGAATCTCACGTCTGATACTCACGTTGTTTGTCAGGGACCTTTATGATTCCTCTGCACAGTCCCTGAGGATTCTCAGGTTAGCCAGGACTCCTGGGCATTTCCCTTAGCTCCACAAGCAACAGGAAGAGCCAAAAATAGATGCTGGATAATTTCAGTCTAAGAGCCTTCCCCTGGAGTGAAGAAATGATCCACTGATAAGAGAGGCTCAGATTGTCAGGCCAAACTGAGTCTTGCAGACATGATAAAGTGGTCCTGCACTGCTAAAACCCCAGAAAGAAAAGAAGAGCCTTAGATGTGCTCATTTATCTATCAGCATTTCTGTGCTGCTGCTCATTGTCATAGAATCTGAGCATCTGCTGCTACTTCCAGCTGATGACCCCTGTGCTGAATCATAGAATCATAGAGTTGGAAGTAACCTCAGGAGGTATCTGGTCCAACCCACTGCTCAAAGCAGGACTAACCTCAGCTAAATAATCCCAGCAAGGATTTTGTCAAGCCGCAACTTAAAAACCTCTAAAGATGGAGATTCCACCACCTCCCTAGATAACCCATTCCAGTGCTTCACCACCCTCCTAGTGAAAATCTTTTTCCTAATGTACAACCTAGACCTCCCCCATTGCTACTTGAGAGCGTTGCTCCTTGTTCTGTCATCTGCCACCACTAGAACAGCCTAGCTACATCCTCCCTGGAATCGCCCTTCAGTTAGTTGAATGCCGCTATCAAATCCCCCCTCATTCTTCTCTTCTGCAGACTAAACAAGCCTAGTTCCCTCAGCCTCTCCTCATAAGTCATGTGCTCCAGCCCCCTCATCATTTTTGTTGTCATCCACTGGATTCTCTCCAACTTCTCCACATCCTTTTTGTAGTAGGGGACCCAAAACTGGACACAATACTCCAAATCCCTGAGACTGTAACGTCCACATGCAGTCTCTTGTGCATCCTTGTTTCAAACGTAGGATTTCCACACTGAGTAACAGTCCCTCCCATCAGATAGCCTCTTATAGAGGGCAATACAGATTGCCCCAGGTTACTCATAAATCCGTGCCATGGGGAAGCGCAACTTCCTGAGCCCCCTTCAGTGAGCGGCACGTGCCCTGAAGCCTGTGGACTGACAGCTTTTGCCTCGATCCCAGTGAGAATAACTGCACAGACTGTCACTGGGACAGTGATGGTAGAGGCGAAGGGAAAGATTCACAGGCAACTTAGGTGCCCATTGTCCATCCACATTCAATGGGACTCTGCTGCCCATTGCGCTTGTGCCTTTGACAACTTCCCCCTGGGGTCTAGTGGATCATGCGCTGGTCTTGGACTCAGGAGACCTGGTCAATTCCTGGCTCGGGCACAGGCATCCTTTGTGACCCTGGATGTGTCATCTCGTAATCTACTCTGGGCCTCAGTTTCCCCTCTGTAACGTAGGGAGAGCACTTCCCTGCCTCAGGGGGTTGTGAGGATAGCAAACCTTTAATTGTGGGGCACCCATCTGGGGACCAGCAGTGAGGAGGGCCATATGAGGAACTTTATTTAGTCTACAGCTTTGAGAGCTTTCTTGTGTCATTATTATTGGCTTCTCAGCATTCGTGCTCTCATTTTCAACTGTCCATAAAGTATGGCTGTGGGGAATCACTTATCATGCAGCCCAGAAAAAAAAACAGTTCCTAACCTTTTGTAACTGTTGTCCTTCAAGATGTGTGGCTCATGTCCATTCCAATCTAGGTGTGCGTGGACCACACTCATCGCCAGCAGAATGTTTTTCCCCTAGTGGGATCCATCAAGTCAGGTTTATTCCCTGGAGTCACACTCTCATGGCGCTGGTATATCGGACCATGCCAAGCTTCCGACCACTCAGTTCCTTCTTGCCACCAGACTTCAATGGAGGAGTAAGCGGGGTTTTTTGGAATGGACATGAGCTACACAACTCGAAGAACCGCAGTGATGAACGCTTAGGAACTGTTTTTTCTTCTTCCAATTCTTGCTCATGTCGATTCCAGTGTAGGTGAGTCCCAAGCCACTGTGCAGGAGGAGGAATCGGTGTTCTTTGGCTCGTAGGCTGCAGTACCACTTTGCCAAATATGGCATGTTCCCAGGCTTGCCGAGTGAGGGTGCAATGCGATGCAAAGACGTGGATTGAAGAGCACGTTGCAGATGTCTTGGATCAGGACCTGTGCTGGTAATGCTCCTGATGAAGTCTGTGCCCTTGTCAAATGTGCTGTCAGGGTGGAAGCTGGTACCTTCGCCAGTTGTTCCACTGTTGTCACAAACAGTTGAGTGGTCTTTCTAAATGGTTTTGTCTTTTTGATATAGAAGGCAAGAGCATGCCTGATGTCCAGAGAGTGAAATATCTCCTCTTGGCTCTTGGTATGTGGTTTTGGGTAAAAAACTGGAAGGAATATGCCCTGGTTCATGTGGAATTGTAAGATCAACTTTGGAAAGAAGGCTAGGTGAGGACGCAGCTGGATCTTGTCCTTGAAGATGATAGTGTGTGGGAGCTCTGAAGTGAGGGCCCTCATCTCCAAGACCCTTCTTGCCAGAATGATGGCTATCAGGAAGGTCACCTTCCAGGGGAAATAGAAATGAGAATACCTCACCAGGGGCTCAAATGGGGGCACCATGAGCCTTGATAGTACTAGAGTGAGATCCCAGGCTAGGATCCACTGACAGGATCCTGTCCAGGCCCTTGAGAAAATAGCTGGCAATTGAGTTGGTGAAGAGAGATCGGCAGTTTACCCACGGATAGAATACCAAAATAGCACCCAGGTGGCCTCTGATCAATGACACCAACAGTCCTTGTTACTTGAGGTGTAGTAAGTAGTTCAGGATAAATGTTACAGATAACTGCATGGTCAAAACACCTTTATGCACAGGCTTGATCGAGAACCTCTTCCACTTTGCCAGGTATATCACTCTATTGGATGGTTTTCTACTCCCTAGAAGGAGCTCTCTAGTGGGTCCATAGCCTGTCAACTCTAAGGAGTTCAGCCACGGAGCTTCCAGGCCGTGAGATGCAGGGACTCCAGGTTCAGGTGATGCAGGCAACCGTGGTCCTGGGTAATCAGATCTGGAACCAGGGGCAGGCTGATTGGAGTCTCCATGGAAAGATCCGATGGGTGGTGAACCAATGTTTGACAAGGTTAGGCTGGGCCTATCAGGATCGTGCAAATTCCTTCCCTCCTGACCTTCAGCAGAACAATGTGTCTGAGTGGAATGGGCGGGAACACATAGAAAAGATGGTCCTTCCAAGGGAGAAGGAATACACCTGCAATGAGCCCAGGCTCTAGTTCAGAAAGGTGTAGAGCTGCAGACACCTCCTGCTGTGCCTTGTTGCGAACAAGCCTGTATGGGGAACTCCCCACCTTTAGAATATGTTCTTCATGGTGTCTGGGTGAATGGACCATTCATGGTTGGAGAAAGATCTGCTGGGATGATCCAGTAGTTCTTTCTTTGTCCCCAGAAGACGAGAAGCTCAAGATGGATTGAGGTGGTCACACAGAATTCTCACTTGGGGAGGGCTTTCTGGCACAAGGGAGAGGAGCGTGCTCTACCCTGTCTGTTTATTTTGGAAGATTGCTGTTGTGTTGCCTGTAAGAACCAACACACATTTGCCCTCCTGGACCCTCTGTTTCCTCATAAAAGCCACAATGACTTTTGGTAAATATGTGAGGAGTTGAAGTCACCTGTGCTTATTTATATACAGTGCACACAGTCAGTTCCCCAGTCCCTGCCCCAGGCACTCTAGGGGCTCAGAGATTCAAGGTTGCTCGCCCCTCTTGGCCAGCAGGCAGACTGAATCGCAGGCCTCCCCGCCCTGCTTGGCCATGCCTTCCCCCTCCTGGCTTCCTGAGCTGGCCAAGTAGCTAGCTGTTCCCCCTTTGCCTCCTTAATCAGCGATCTGGCTTTGCCTAATCAGTGCGGTCAGCTTTGCCTCTCCCTTTTCAGTTCTTGGCTTCACTGACCTGCACTGCCTCAGCTCAGCCCAGCCCACTGGGTTAGGGGCGACAGAGGAAGCCAAGGGGCTTACCACCCTCCACTCTGTCACAGGGCATTTGCACTTACTGGTTTAGAAATTGCTCATGACTAGGGATTCTGAAGTGAGACGGGGAGGGAGTGTGGGAAGGCGGGGAAAAACTGAACTGTAGGAAATATTCAATATAACCCCTGGATTCTCTTCAGCTGTACTACACCTAGTCAATTATTCCGCACTTTATAGCTGTACATTTTAATGTTCTTTCCTACATGTACGACTGTGCATTTGTTAATTTTGTTATTTCAAAAGTCCTGAAAATGCCACTGAGTGTTGCACTAAAATGAGGAGACAGGTGCAGATTTCTCAGATTTCATGTGAATGAATTATCACTTACTGACTTCCAGTTAGTGAGGAAAATCCATTCTTGAGGCCAAGAGTTTGGGTATTTCCCTAAACAGATAAATAATTAATAACAACACTATGTCCTTTCTCTAGCACCTGTGTTAAATACTTCAGAGGAGGACCTCAAGCCGTTGCCATGTACTAAATTGTACAATACGACCTATGCAGAGGGAGCAAGATTCCCTCCTGACCTCACCTGGAACTCAGTTTATGCCCTGAAGCATGAAGATAGTCAACCCTTCTCATCACATCCTACCTAAATTAACTACGGGCGTGCATATTCATAGAAGTGTGTCATCCTTTTCTGGAATTACCTCAGAAGAAGCTCACACTCCGCCTACATAGACAGTTGGGACAGGATGTGCAGAAGACCTTGAAACCCCATATTCACTGCCTTTGCCTTTCCCACTTTATTCATATGCTTATTATTTACACTGGCAGCAGAAGCAGTTCTAGGAGCCAGCACAGCGCCTGTGCCCTAAAATCATAGAATATTAGGCTTGGAAAGGACCTCAGGAGGGGATCTCAAGGGATCAAGAAGGGATCTCATCTACTCCAATCCCCTACTCAAAGCAGGACCAACCCCAAATAAATCATCCCAGCCAGGGCTTTGTCAAGTCACAGTTTAAAAACCTCTCAGGATGGAGATTCCAGAACCTCCCTAGTGTAAGAGGGGATGGGCCTGCTGTTGTGGGGAACATTCCTGGCTCACACACAACCCCAATGCAGTTGGCTAGCGACAGGATCTGAGTCCTTGCCCCGATTCCATTTACCCAGTGGTCGGCCCCTGGCCCGGCCCCACACACGGCGTCTGTGGGGTGTGAGGGACGCTCACAGTCTGGGTCACATGTCGCAGGCCCTGCCCAGGCCTGGCTGTGGGGCAGGGACGCCGTGGGTCGCACACGGGCTCTGGGGCAGCCACACGCCCCAGGTGCTAGGGGGCAGGGCCCTTCTCCCAGCGTCAGCCCCCCCGTCGGGGTCACGACCCCTGAGTCCGGCCTGCGCGGCCTCTGGGCTGGGGGCGTCTCCCTGCATCGGGTCCTGCCCAGGGTCCCCCCAAGTCACTGCCCAGCTGCTCACTGATGCACCCGACCCAGACAACCCCAGCCCGGCCCGGCCCGGCCTGGCCCCGCTCTCTGCCCAGCTCCTGGGCCTCTCCTCTGCCCCCAGCCCGGCTGCTCTGCCTCAGCTCGGCCCGGCTCGGCCCAGGCCAGGCAGCTGCAGCTCACACGGAGGACGGGACCCCTGCCCTCCTGGCTCCTCATTGGCCTGCCGCCCTGTCAGTCAGGCTGGCCTGAGATGGCCTCTCCGCACTGGCCTGGGGCTGTGTCTGTCCCGGGCCCTGCTCCCCCCGGAGATGGCGCCACACAGAGCGGCTCCGTCTAAGGGAGGGGCTGTCAGACTAAGTAACTCATTCCAGTGCTTCACCACCCTCCTAGTGAAAAACTTTTTCCTAATGTCCAACCTAGACCTTCCTCACTGCAACTTGAGACCGTTGCTCCTTGTTCTGTCATTTACCGCCACTGATAACAGCCTAGCTCCATCCTCCCTGGAACCCCCTTTCAGGTAGTTAAAGGCTTCTATCAAATCCCCCCTCATTCTTCTCTTCTGCAGACTAAACAATCCTAGTTCCCTCAGCCCCTCCTCATAAGTCCTGTGCTCCAACCCCCTAATAATTTTTGTTGCCCTCCGCTGGACTCTCTCCAGCTTGTCCACACCTGTTCCATAGTGGGGGACCCAAAACTGGACACAATACTGCAAATGCGGCCTCACCAGTTCCGAACAGAGGGGAATAATCACTTCTCTCCATCTGCTGGCAATGCTCGTACTAATGCAGCCCAATATGCCATTAGTCTTCTTGGCAATAAGGGCAAACTGCTGACTCATATCCAGCTACTTGTTCACTGTAACCCCCAGGTCCTTTTCTGCAGAACTGCTGCCTAGCCAGTCGGCCCTCAGTCTGTAGCTGTGCATGGGATTCTTCCGTCCTAAGTGCAGGAATTTGCACTTGTCGTTGTTGAAGCTCATCAGCTTTGGTTTGGTATAATCCTTCAATTTTTCGAGGTCACTTTGCATCCTATCCCTACCCTCCAGCGTATTTACCACTTCCCCAAGTTTAGTGTCATTTGCGAACTTGCTGCGGGTACTGCTCACTTCTAAGGTCACTTCATCCAACACAAAGGTTTTAGGTACAAATCAAATTCAACAAAATAAATCAAACACTAGAGGAACTTTTAAGTTTAGCCTGGCACACACCCACTCACTGCATATCTCTGTCAGGGTGTTCAACACTGCAGTTGCACACAGATGATAAACTGCTCTTTCTGACATGCCACGTCTGCTCCACCTTTTCAGTAAACATGCACACTGCTGTTAGGGCATGCCAGGAATTGCAGTTCTGCTCAGGGCTCTCCAGTCCCAGCTGCGCAGCCCTCCAGGATACAAAAAACAAACAGACCCAGTGGTGCTTTCCCTCCCAGCACGGGATCTACAGCTACTCCTCAGCCTCCCCTGTCCTCTTCTCCTACTCCAGATTTCAGACAATCCACACAGGAGAGTCTCCCCAGCAATGCACTGAATGTCGGAAAAGGTCCAGTTGGCAATTACATGTTTAATGGCCATTAGCGACAGCCCATCTGCTGGGATAGAGTCCAGTGAGGTCTCTCCCTTTGTGGGGTTCAGTGTTGTGCTCTCCCCTGACAGATCGAACTGTACGTTGGGAGAGGAGACGTCTGGCAGAGACTCACAAGGGTGACGATGGCTCTGAGCTGGGCTATTTTAGTCGGCTCCTCTGATTGGAATCGCACCATGGCTTTTCCCTAAACACACGCGTATCCACGGGAGGAGCTCCCTGCTTCACAGGACACTGCAGATGTCCCTGCTATCTCCATAGCTACAGCAGGTCTCCTAGCACCTCTGTCCTTCTGTGTCTTGTCCAGCAGCATCTTGCTACTCCCTGCACACTGGCATCCGACTTCTGGTAAGTTCGTCGACTGTTCTTTGTCTTCTCTTCCCCTGACAGCGAGCTGGCACCTAGTTTTCAGGCAGTCTCCTCCCAGCCACCTGGTCATCCCCTTCCTGAGCAGTGCTGAATGCTATTGCCTTGTCCACCAGTCCCGGGATGGCTTTCTTCACAGGGCGGGAACAGTCCACGGTGACTGCAGGGGCAGTGGGAGAATCCCTGCCCAGTACAGCACCGAGCTCTTTATAAAAGGGACGGGTCTTGGCAGCGACTCCAGACAGCATGTCGTGCTGCTCCGTAACGCATCGGCAGGACTCCCTCATTTCCTGCCCCTTTGACCCTCGTCCTGGTGGATCCCAGCTCTTCCATTGCTGTGGGTAGCTCTGTTCCCCTGGGAATGCCACAGCTGTTCCTGCAGATGCTCCTCTCTGCATCGCCCCAGGGAGTTCAGACCTAGGGCCTATGAAATGTGTTTTTAAAGGGGGTTTGGGTATTCATTCTGTTCTCATTTCATTTTTTTTACATTTAAAAAAAATATTTCATAACAATGGGGTTTTTAATGAAAATGGTTTGATCCATTAACCCTTTCAGTAGTTTTACTATAAATGTATAAAAATGTTCAGAACTGGATTGCAATGGGAAACACTGATTTCACACCAAAAAAATCCTACAATTTCAACAAAACATTCTGCAGATATACAGGATATGGTAGAAGGAACCATTTTAAAACAATAGAGGGGGATCTGGGATGGAGCCTTGTGCTTGCCACGTTTTCCCTGCACAAGCTCCCGGTCCACCGAGGTGTAGGACTGCTCAGCAGGGGCAGGACTGGAGGACACAGGCACAAGGATTGGGGTTTGGGAAGGCAGGGGCAGGACAGTGGGGAAGGAGAGGACTACCTTTGAGGCAAGACCCCACTGGTGCCCAACAATGGCGGCCCTGGCTCCCTCAGCACTCGAGC
>ML680822.1:0-21001 GCA_007922225.1 Emydura subglobosa
CTAAAATAGGTAATGGTGTCTTTAAGGTAGAGTCACTTTGAATCCACTTGTGCTTATGGCTGCTTCTAAAAGTGTATCTCAGAATTCTGCTGTGACTGATCATCTGTTCAGTTAAGTCCCTTTTCTTCACCTTTGGCACCTTTTACTGGTATATGCTTGCACCCCACACTGTCTAAGACACTGGATTGACTGCCCCACTCACAACTATTAGGAGCTGTGAATGGTGTCTAATCTGGGGCTGTGCGGAGATATTTTTTGTGAGGAAAATGAGGGTTCTTTTCCCCCAATGATAGAGCCACCAGTAGTTGAAAGATGTATTTTAACCTGTTTAATGTTAAAAAAAAAAGTATAAAAGTCACAAAACTATACAATTCTTCCTGTCCTGGATGCTGAATTCCACTGAGGGACACCAAATACCTGCACAAATTACGGATTCCCTCACACTGAGAATTTTGGTGGAAGTTTCTTGCCCAAGATCACACAGAGAGGGTGTAACAGAGCCAGGAAAAAAGTCTAGATTGCAAACAGCTTAACCACAAGACTATATTTTCTTTGTCTATGGATGTTCCATGTAATTATACTGTCAATGTCATGATCTAAAGTCAATTGCCCATGCTGATAATTTATTCTGTTATAAAATCAAGGCCAACGTTTTCAAAAGAGACCAGTAAATTTGGGTGCTTTAATATTTGGGTGTCTAATTTGACATACCTTAAAGGGGGCTTTTTCAGAAATGTTCATTCAGGTCTCTTTGAGGTGTCCTAAATTGGACAATAAAGGGTTCCGTCTCGGGGGAGAAGTCCAGCTGGGAGCTCTATTCTTGGGCTGCCCACCAGCTGGCCAGCCTACCTTGTTTCCATTGGACGTTTTAGTGGAATCAATGAGTTCCCCATGAAAGATTCCTTTCCCTCAAAACTGCATCTTCCAATGGAAAATTGATGCATGGGATAATTTTTGCCTGGTTCTAATAATTATATTTTCATGTATTTATCCTTCTGACACGGGTGATGTGCAAAGTGTTCCTAAGGCCACTCAAGAGAAGACATGAGAATCCAACTCAGAGGTCTCCTGCCTCTCTGCTCAAGCCATTATGTGCGTAAGACTTTGGGTCAAGCTACTGTGCCTAGTTCCTTATCAGTCACGATCAATGGGAGATTTAGGTGAACCGGGAAACAGGGTTAGGTCCCCATGACTTTACTGCTTGTACTGATGAGCTATTTATTGCTTCTGAATTAGCAGAGCACCCACCCATGTTGAGCCAACAACTAACTGATTAGGATGCCCGGGAACTTTCTATATGGACGTGGTGTTCCACTTCTCAGTCTTATCGAAAGGAAGATTGAGAGGTGTATTGGTGACAGTGCATAAGTGCCTTCATGGGGAGAAGTTACACCTATGAGAGGGGACAAAGCCTGGAGGGAAGAGTTACAAGAGGAAAAGCCCAATACAGTAAATGCTGAGCAGGAGACGGAAAGGACCTCGTGTGCTATCACCTTGCAGGAAGGCCTGGCTGGGGCCAGAGAAAACCTAGAGATTGTGTGGAGGCCAGCTGGTCTGGAGCCAGGGGCTGTTTTGAGCCTGTTGGATGCCAGAGCCTCTCTGGGGCAGAAAGGCCTGGCATGGGACCCATACATTTGCTTTGTTCATCATAACTTATCCTCTTTCCTTCAGGGCTCTGTGGAAGAGGGATCCTGAGAAGGGGCTGTGAGAAAGGCCTAGGGACAGGCCAAGGTGGGAATTAGCTCACCGAGGAAGCAGTAGGTCTTTACAGGCAGACCGGAGCTGCTTAAGACAGGGTACCTGGGCTGGAACCCAGAGGACTGGGAAGCCTGTGTTCCACTCTCAGAAAGGTGACCTGGCTGGAGGCTGATTCACAAGTAGTAGCCCACCACATGGCCAGAGTGACAGCTGGCAGGGGGGTGCCAGAGAAGAAGACCCTGCTACACCATGGCCGGCACCCCAGCTAGGGAGTCGCTCCTCTAGAGAAAACAATGAACCATTGCAACAAGATCCCATGGGCAGCACTGGATTCTCCATGTCCTGATGTCTTCAAATCCAGCCTGGCCCCCTGTCTGGAAGATAGGCTTTAGTCAAAGTCAAGTTATGAGGCTCAGTCATGGGGTAGCTGGGTGAGATGTAATGCCCTGTTAGATACAGTATGTTGGAGTAGAGGATTCAATGTCCCTTCTTGCCTTGAGGTCCATGCATCTATGAACCTTCTTCTAAACAGTTGGTACAAGCCACTTTAGAGACAGGAGAGCAGACAAGGGGGATGACTGGACTCCTCTGGAGTGATAAATCCTTAGCAGTTAGCAAAGAAAACATCTCCTTTGAGGTTAGGCATTTCTCTATCTCTACAACTTTCTCACTGAGTTTAGAAGTTTCCCCAGTAAATTCTTTAGTAAGTTCCAATAATAAATGTAATAATAATCCTGCCTTCATGGTGGTTGCAAATTCCCTTTAGTAGATGTGTCCAGGGAGATGTTTCTCTCTTGTGTAATGAATGAAAGGAGGCATTCACTCTTTGGTATCAGGTAAAAGCCAGCTGTGCGAGGCAGGAAAATAAAGCTCTCTGTCCTTTTCAGCACTCTCTGGTCTCATTACACAGGTCTAGGAAGAGGATGGTGATAGGATATAGACTCTAGATCCTGTATCCTGGTCTCTGAAAGGCTTCATGAAGAAGTCACATCAGGGATTCCAGCTTTTATTATTCCTGTTTTGGAGGAAGCACAACTTTTCTCATCAGATAAACAGAAGGTAAAGGAGAATGTATATTCTTATACCTGATCCCTCCTGTCTAGTACATAGTTTTTCAGTACACAGTAGGACCTGCTAGGGTTTGGTGAAATTTTTCCATCATAACGCTTCATGAAGGGAAATTGGATTTTCAACACAACAAAAATGTTCATAGAAAGTGTCTGCTTTTCTTCAATTTTATATAAAATGTTTCATTGAAAATTCAAAAACCCAAATACCAGTACATTTTCAGTTTTTTCTCTGATAAAAGAGAAATCAGATTTTGGCTTTACATTTGGGAGTTTATAGCTGCTTTTGCTCTTGAGATTTTTGTTTTTATAATTAAAAATCAAACCTATCCATGGTGGAAATATAAGACCCTGAGTAGCTCTCTAGGACTACAGTCATGAGTGACGTGTAACAGAGACACTGTCTTTCTGTGAGACACGTCGGAGCAGACAGGTTCAGATGTATGTAGAACACCCTGGGTTCCAGTTCTAGCCAGAGCTGGGCTGAGTTGACCAGTCTTTGTGAGGATTTATGAGATTTTGAGCCTCTTTGCTCACTCACTGACTGAAAAGCATCGTTCAGGACTGATGGTGGAGAAATTCCAGAGGCAGTGAGACTGCAGAGGCAGGAAAAGAGGGTAGAAACGTGGACAGATACTGACAAAATAAAGTTCTTCTTAGGCTAATGTAATTAATGCATCTCGGGAAAGAATTTAACACATATCCAGTGGGAGAAAAAATCTTTGGAATAGGAAATTTTCAATGAGGTATCTAGCCAGCTGACTATCTGCCCATGTGTTGCAATCTAGCCTTCCCTCCACAATCTATCTAGCTTGCTTGTGTTCGTTATTTCTGCCTATCTGACAGTCTGTCTCTGTCTTTCCTTCCCTTCACAATATCTATCTATCTATCTACCTATTTATCTATCTTAATATGCCATCTGAGTGCTATCTCAGTTATAGAAGATAAAAGCAACCCTACAGTACATGAGGTTACCGTTTGATATGACTGGAAAAATGTGATTTCTAGCAGATTTCTAGCAGAAGAAATAAGCAAGTACTAAAAGTAATATTGGATTGTCTCTGGTAAGTTACATGGCTAGGATTTGGAAACCTGCTAAAACTTCTTAAATAAAGACATTGTTTAAAAAAACAACAACACATTTTATACTGTTTAACTCAAAACTTCAGTTATGAGTGGAACAAGGAAATGGAATAATAAATCTTAGTAAAAAAGGGCTGGAAAGGACCTGGTCCTCAACCAGGGGTACATGTACCCCTGGGGGTACGCAAAGGTCTTTCAGGGGGTACATCACGTCATCCAGATATTTATGTAATTTTACAGCTAGGCTACATAAAAAGCACTAGTGAAGTTAGTACAAACTAAAATTTCATACAGACAATGCCGTCTTTGTACTGCTCTATATACTAGACACTGAAATGTAAGTACAATATTGATATTCCAACTGATTTATTGTAGAAGTATATGGTGAAAATGAGAAAGTGAGCAATTGTTCGTTAACAGTGCCTGTGACACTTTTCTATTTTTATGTCTGATTTTGTAAGCAAGTTGTTTTTAAGTGAGGTGAAACTTGGGGTACGCAAGACAAATCAGACTCCTGAAAGGGGTGCAGTTGTATGGAAAGATTGAGAGCCACTGATCTATTCCATCCTGCCATGCTGACTATCTACACCAGGGGTGGGGAACCTTTTCCCTGCCAAGGGCCATTTTGACATGCCTACGGTCATTCGCGGGCCATGCCGAAAAGGGGCACTGCCCGCCGCCGCCGTGAAACCGCACCGCCGCTGACTCCACCCCCGCCGCCGAAATGCCGCCGCCGTTTCCGCCTTTTCGGCGGCGCAGTTTTACAGTGTCCGCGGAGTGCCGTGGACCAGTGACCGCCTCCGAACTCCCCCGCCGCCGAAAATGAGCAGACGGCGGCGGGGTTTCGGCAGCAAACTTAATGCGGCGCGCACTTCCCGCCCGCCCGCGGGCCGGATTAAATTCTTTCGCGGGCCGCATCCGGCCCGTGGGCCGGAGGTTCCCCACCCCTGATCTACACCATCGCTGACACGTGTTTTATCTAAGTTCTCTTAAAAACATTCAGTTAAGGGGAATTACACAACCTGCCTTTGTAACCTGTCCCTGTGCTTAGCTGGGATTCATTAGAGTTCAAAAGTTTTTCTTACTATACCTAAATCTCTCTCATTGCAGATTAAGATGATTTCTTCTTCTGAAACACTCAGTGGACATGGAGAATAATTGATCACTGTCCCTTTTATAACAACCTTTTACATATTTGAAGGCTATCAGGTCACCCGTGGATTTTCTCATCTCTAGATTAAACATGCCCAATTCTTTCCACTTTTCCTCACAGGGGAGGTTTTCTAAACCTTGTATCACTTCTGTCACTCTCTGCTGAACTCTCTTCAATTTGTCCATATTTTTCTTATTGTTTGATTCCCAAAACTGGATGCAATCCTGCAGCTGAGGCCTCACCGGTGCTGATTACCGCAGAAGAATTACCTCCCATATCTGACATACAGCACAGTGACCATGTACCCAGTCAAATGGGGATGGTTGAAATCTCCCGTTTTTATTGAGTTTTCTGGTTTTTTAGCCTCTCTAATCTCCCTGAGCGTTTCACAATCACCACCACAAACCTGGTCAGCTGGTTGGTAGTATATTCCTTCTCCTATATTCTTATTATTCAAGCATGGAATCTTGCATGAACTCCATCTCCACAGAGAGTCTATGGTACAGTTTGATTCATTGAAGATTTGTATCCATTTGACTCTTTCACATCTAGTGCTACACCCCCATCCCTGACACCTGCTTGGTCATTTCTATATATTTTCTGCCCTCTTATTATTGTGTGCCATTGATTATCATTCCCCACCAAATTTCTCTGACACCTATTATATTGCCTCCAAAACCAGAACTAAACAACAAAAATAAGGTGAGACCAGATAAAACAAAATGAATCTGTTTTATATCATATTTCACAGATTGTTATTGTTATTGCTTTTTCAAAAAGAAATATTTTTCTGAGCAGAACCCATGGCAGACCCAGAACGGGGAAATCAAACATCCATCATGGGATTCATCCTCCTGGGCTTTGGGAATTTCCATGAACTGCAAATTCTTCTCTTCCTGCTGTTTCTAGTGATATACGTTGTGACCATGACTGGGAACACGACCATCGTGGTGCTAGTTGTGGCTGATCAGCACCTTCACACTCCCATGTACTTCTTCCTGGGGATCCTGTCCTGCTTGGAGGCCTGCTACAGCTCCACCATCCTGCCCCGGATGCTGGCCAGTCTCCTGAGCAGGGACAAGACCATTTCATTTGCTGGTTGCCTCATACAATTTTATATGTTTGGTTCTCTGTTATCTACAGAGTGTTGTCTCTTATCAGCGATGTCTTATGATCGGTATTTAGCCATATGCAAACCACTGCATTATGCAGCCCGTATGAATAGTGGCTTTTCCCTCCAGCTAGCGGTTGGATCTTGGCTCTGTGGCTTTGCTGGCAGCACCATCGCAGCATGTTGGGTGTCACAACAGATTTACTGTGGGCCCAATGAAATTGACCATTTCTTTTGTGATTATACCCCGTTGATAAAATTGTCCTGCAGTGATACAAGCCGGATGGTTCCTGTGGTCTTATTCATCTCCTGCATGTTAACTCTTCCCCCTTTTCTCTTAACCCTCACGTCTTACATGTGTATCATCAGCGCCATCCTGAGAATCCCTTCCAGCACTGGGAGGCAAAAGGCCTTTTCTACCTGCTCCTCTCACCTCATCGTGGTGACAGTTTTCTACGGGACCCTGATCATTGTCTACGTGCTCCCAGACACGGCTGCGCTGCGCGACCTGAACAAAGTGTTCTCCGTCTTCTACACCGTGCTGACGCCCATGGTCAATCCCCTCATGTACAGCCTGAGAAACCAGGAGGTCAAGGAGGCCCTGAGAAAAGCTCTGAGTAAGACTGTGACTTCCATGAGCATTTGCAAACGATTTTGTGGGCATTTACTGTAAGTTGCAATAAAATGTGTAGAATGGGAGCTCATCATGTGGTGCAATGAGGCAAACCAAAGCGTGTGTGGGCAGTCCTGAAATAGTACAGCTGTTCTAGTACCCACAGTGAGACTGGTGCTTGTACCGTGGCCCCTCCCCCTGCTGCACCCCTCCCCCTTGGGCCCTGCCCACACTCCAGCCCCGCTCCACCCCAGGATGCACTCCAGCTTAACCCCCTCCCCCGAGATCCCCTCATCCACTACTTGTGCCTCTTGGGGTGCCAGGGGATCGGGGTGCTGGGGGCAGCGTTAGAGACAGCAGGGCTTGTGCCCCCCAGCTGGGCAGAGGCAGGGCTGGGGAGCTTCCAGTGTCTGTATTGAATCCAGACCTTTTGCTGCCTGGCAGATTTGTGAATTGAAGTATCATTAAACAGTTACCAGCCGTACTCACTGGGACACAAGCTGATGGAGAGCTTTCCCAATCCTCTTTTTCTGTTCTTCAAACAACCACCCAACCTCACCAAGCTCATCATCAGAAGCAAGGTGGCCACAGACCGGCAGCCACCAGCACAAAGTGGCACTAGCCCCTCCCCTAAGAACAGATGCAAAAACTGCAGACCTATCTCCACTGCTATGATGGTCAGTAGCCCCACAACACGCCTGTCAGGATCCGTGAGTCCTACACGTGTCTGTCACAACATGTGGTGTACCTCATCTGGTAGCAAGTCTCAGAGCAAGTCTAACAGGTCATGAAATGGCCAGGAGAGAAGGAAGCATCTTGTAAGCTGTCGTCTACTGCTTAGGGCATTCGGAGTGTGGGAGAGCGCAGTTCAATTTCCTCCTTTGCTTGAAAAGAAGGGATTTGAACATGGTTTTTCTACCTTTTAACTACATGATCTAACCACGGGCTGGAAGGTAGGATTGAAGGATCATATTTTTATTGATAAAAGAGACAGTAAACCTGAATTTCATTGTACACACACAAAATGACAAAAATATTTGAGTGTCTGACAATAGAAATGTACACGGAGGCAAATTAAGAAAAATGCAGCTTGAGAATTTATTAGTGTTTGAAGTAAGGATATTTCCCTTGTGTATTTGAACAATGTGATGTTGTCAATTTGTGTTTTAAGGGTTATAAAGCTTTAACCTTTTTGAAACTGACAGCTGGTCTCATTAAACAATTATTGTGACCCACTGTGTTGTCTCGCCCCCCCATCATTTCTCACAGCTGTGAACATTTAAATCGATAAAAATCAGAAAAAAACTAACACATAAACTAATAACTTTGCACAACTGTGAGCGGTTCAATGACAAACATCGGGGAAAAGGCTGACAAGTCAGGACTGATGTTATGAGTCAAAATGTTTAAAAACTAAAAATTGAATTCTGCCGAGTCTCACTGAAAGATCTCCTAGTACGGCACACTTCCATCTCGGCCATTGAAGCTGTTCCACTCTGTATGAACAATGGCCAGGTCCGTCACTTCTGAGGTGGAAGAGACCTGTCCACATCCATTCTCCTCAATTCAACCACAGGAGGGAATTTAACTGGGGTGTCCCACAGCCCAGCTGGGTGCCCAAACTGCTGGCCTAAATTGTATAAGGGAAGAAGCTGCTATCTCTTCCATTTCCCCACCATTCCCTCTGGCCATTTTGTGTAGCGTGATGTGTGTTCAGAGCCTGCCTGTGGATAAGGCTGTGCAGGTGAGATAGGCGGGGCAATGCTTGTCTTCACAGGTTTATTGATTGCGCTGAGGCGTAGAGGTCCAGGGGATTTAGGCAGGTAGGGAATTTTACAGTCAGATCTAAAGCCAGATTTTTAAGGGCATGGATTTGAAGGAGTGTTAGACACTTTGCAGCTTTTGAAAACCCCACAGCTCAGGTCAGATCCAGGAGGAGAACCCAAGTCTCTTGAGTGCTAGCTCTGTGCCTGGTCCACTAGAACACATTGCCGTCAGACGGGTGCGGGGCACAGAGCTGCTAATGGGTAAGAATGTGCCGTAGATATTCCCCGGGAATGGGGGTTGTTGGTAACTCTGAAATGTTCCTAACTCTGAACAGAACATTCGGGCACAGCACCCTGCGGTCAGTGTCGTCCAGCTGGGGCTAGGAGAGATCTCTGCAAAGGTGGCACCCGGCAGCACTACCTGGTTTGCCAGCAGCTCCCTGCACAATTCCTGTTTCTTCCTTTGGGCTGAACTGCGGCACAGTACTCCAGATGTGCCCCCACCAGTGCTGAATAGAGGGAAATAATCACTTCAGTCAATCTGCTGTTAACTCTCCTACTAATGCAACCCTATATGATGTTAGCCTTCTTGGCAATAAGGGCGCACTGTTGACTAATATCCAGCTTCTTGTTCACTATAACTCACAGGTCTTTTTATGCAGAAATGTTGCCTAGCCAGTCAGTTCCCGGGCTGTAGCAGTGCATGGGATTCTTCCATCCTAAGTGTCTTCTGCAATCCTCTCCATCCTCCAGATCATTAATCATTTTTGCCCTTGTCCACTATAAAGAGCCCAATATTAAATATCTGTTCTCCAGGTAGGTACTTATAGACTGTAATCAAGTCACCTCTTAACATTCTCTTTGTTAAAATTAATAGATTGAGCTCCTTGAGTCTATAACTGTAAGGCATGTTTTCTAATCCTTGAATGATTCTCATGTCTCTTCTCAGAACCCTCTCCAATTTATCAACGTCCTTCTTGAATTGTGGACAGCAGAACTGGATACAGTATTCCAGCTTCCTTCGCACCAGTGCAAAATACAGAGGTAAAATAACCTCTCTACTAGGACTTGAGATTCCCATGTTTACACATCCATTAACCAGCTGATTATCCACTACGGCAACCACACCTGTTGAATTTAAAAGCTGGTTGAAAAATGTTTTTTTTTCTCCACAAAAATCCCCCACAACACCTTTCATTTTGATCCAACTCAAAACGTTTTCCAACTTTTCAATTTGCCAAGATTTTTGAAAAATGACATTTTCTGTTTGACCAGAAACTAAACTATTTTTAAAACGTTTTTTTAATTCCCATTGAACCAAAAATATCATTTTTGCCTACCTCAGTCATGATATTATACACTATTATGATGACTAGTATTATCATGATTAATTATTGTATACACAGAAATAATGAATGTCATTCTGGGGTGATATTAATAGAAGTGTCAGTTGTAAGACACCGGAGGTAATTGTCCTATCTAAGGTAACTGACCTGTCTGTTCAGCACTGGTGTGACCTCAGCTGAAGTAATGTGTCAGTGCTGGGTGCCGTGATTTAAGACAGACGTGGGCAAATTCTAGAGTCAACAGGAAAACAACACACATGATAAAAAGTTAGAAAACATGATCTCTGAGAAAAGCTTAACAAATCTGTACAGGTTTAGTCTTGAGAAAAGACAACTGAAGGGCGACCTGATAATAGTCTTGAAATGTGTTAAGGGCTATTATAAAGAAGACACTGATCAATTGTTTTCCATGTGCACAGAAGGTAGGAGAAGAAGTGATTGCTTAATCTGCAGCAAGGGAGATTTAAGTTAGACAACACTTTCTAACACTTTCTAACTAGGACAATAGTGAAGCTCTGGAAAAAGCTTCCAAGGGAAGCTCTGGAGGTTCTTAAGAACATCGTTGAAGGTTTTTGAGAACATGTTAGAGAAACACCTATCAGGGATGGTCTAGGTTTACTTTGTCCTACCTCAGCACAGGTGGCTAGACTTGATTACTTCTCAAAGTCCCTTCAAGCCCTACATTTCTAAGATTCTATGCTAATTAATCATAAATGTAATAATTAATACTAAAGTTATTATTAATAACAGTGTTATTCAGTTGCAGCCAAATAGCACGGCAGGTCTGCATTCTAATCAGAACTGGTAGAAAAACAATGGGGGAAATTTCAACTTCTGACTGGAAAATCAAAAGCTGATTTTTTTTCTTTCATTTTTGGCAGTCAGAAACCAATACGTAAAAAAATAAAAATTGTCCACAAACTACAAGAGAGCCAATATTTTCAGATTTCAGGTTTTCCTTTTTATGAAGAAAAATCTAAACTGTTCAAAGAAAGAATACAACTTCTTTAAAATGTCCCTTTCCTCCCAAATCCAATTTTCCATTAAAAAATGTTTAGGTGTAAAAATGTTCTAATTGTCAGACTCCACCTTTCCAGTTGGAGAATACATTTCTTCTTTCTGTAGATATTTTATTATTCCTGTCATTATTTAGAGTGTAACCTCTTCAGGGGAAGGACTGTCTCTTATTCTCGATGGGTAAAGTGGCTAGCAAGATATTGGTGTCATGTAATAATAATAACAGTAATAATAGTAATAGTAATAATAATAATAATAATAAAAGTAATGAATTAATTGATTTATTCAGGTGTGAATTGAATTGATGGAAAGGATCAACCAGTCCACCATGACGGAATTCATTCCCCTGGGTTTCCCTGCCTCTTTCCAGCTGCGTTACCTGACCAAGTGGGGCCTGATATTAGTGCTCTAAAAGGAAATTATTCTTCAACGTCCTTTCCACGTTTCATAAAATAGATTATTGTCTGTGACTCCAGCCTTGTTCCCAGTCTTGCTCCAGCCATTTTTGTGTTCCAGCCCGACCCTTGTGTCACCAGGCTTGGTCTGGGTCACAGCTGGGAGGACCAATCTCAGATCAGATTGTCAAACAATTGGGCTGACATCCTCACTCTGGTGGTATATTCTATAACTAGATTTAAGCAAACCAGCAACAAATGTGTGTTCCGGTACCTCTATATTAGCTTCCCATGGAGACACAGGCAGTCCGCTTAGGCAATCCGTGCTATATTATCAGCCAGACAAACTGGACTTCTGTGCTAAAAGGTTACTAAAACCAGAATCCACCACACATTAGGTTCTTCCAGCTCCAGGGGGCCAGTCACTTATCCAGGTCAATGGATGCTCAGGACCTTACACCAAAGATACTGTTATAGCCAATCCTTATTTATTAACTCAGAAAAAGAAAGAAAGGGGAGTTACTAAAAGGTAAAAGCACATAAACTACATTACAGGGGAATCAAAGTATGTAGTCTAAAATAATACCAGGGATGTTAAATCTGCCAGTTTTCTATAAGTCTCTCTGGGTTGCCCAAATAGTTCTTGGGGATCTCAGTCCTTTTATTCAAAATTTCCCCTGTCAGAATTCACCAGTCAAGAGAAGGCGGCCAGGGGACTTTGTTCTCCCTTTTTATAACGTGACCCTTTTTGCTGGAAAAATCCTTGCTATGTCATTGGGTCAAGCAGTTCCATGGCATAGGTGCTTTCCCATCAGTTCTTTATATGAACAGCAAATTCTAGTTTGCACCGTCTGCACACATGCCATTTGAGGTGCGTTCGGGAATGACGTGCAGTGTCTCTAGTTTACAGTTCCTTTGTTATCCCTGAAGAGCAAACCCATGGGCCTTTCTCAGACTCCCATGTTGTTGAGTTCCAAACATATAGCAAAGTTTCATATCTCCACACACAATGCTGATACACACATGTCGTGGAAAAGAATCACACTGCTACATTTTAGAGTTGGATCGGGTGTAGCTTTAATTGTGACACACACAATCACATAACCATAGCTATGCGGAATACTATAGCCATAGGGAAAACCCAGGTGGCTATAGGGAAGTCAAGCAGCATATCTGGATGCTAGGCAAATGTACTTCAACTTGCTAACAGATACAAAAGACTTATATAGGGGTTGCTTAGGTTCATTTACATGTTGATCGTATAGTGGAATTTGATTAACAGTTTATACTTAACAGGAAAGACAATCACAATGCACAGTGGGCACACCAGATGCCCTCACAGGAACGCCCAATGAGTCACTTGAGTATACAATCAGGTTTTCAGGGACCCTGGCTAACACCCGAAGATGGGTGGTGACACAATACTTGTTCAAATGCTAATTTGTATGGAGTAAGTCTCTATGGGGCCAGGAAGACAAAGGGGGGCAGGTACTGGTACTTATCAAAACAGTTGAAGTCTGTTCAGACTTCAATTAAGGCTCATAACAAAGACTTGCCTCTCGGATGTGGTTCAGAGACCTCTTGTGGGGTTTTAACATCTTTATCCTAATTTCAGTTGAGGCATTCTGTTAATGGCTTAGCCTGTGGCTTCTATTTCAGTTTCAGGCTACAACTTCAGGCCAGGCCTTCCATGACCAGTTTCAGGCCAAGCATTCTATTAATAAATGTAATGCTTATTTCTTTGATTCCACACACATTAGAACAAGATAATGATACTCAGCAGATTACAACTTTTCCCATGACAGCTCACGAGGCATATTGTACAAGGTTTATCACCATTTTGTAACAGTGGTGACCATATTAGTGTAGATGGTCACCTTCCCCCTTAGACAGCATCACACTTGGCTCCCAGCCCCACTCTTGTTTTTTTCCAAAGCTCTTGACTCCTGACTCCAACTCTTATCTTTCTCTCCAGTTCCTGGCCTGACTGCCATTGCTCCAACCACTAGGCCTGACCCTCCATATCTTGGTTTCTGTCACTGGCCCAATATCTCTTGGCTCAGATAGTAAGCTATGGCGTTGGCCTATGTGAGGATATTACCCAGGGTCAACATTTTGTTTGAAATAAGTGCTACTCCTTCTTCCTTTGAAATCACTGGTAAAACTTACAGTGACTTGAATGGCAGCTTGATTGTGCTCAAATTGATCAACAAAAGTAAAGTTGAAAGAAAGAAAGAAAGAAAGAAAGAAAGAAAGAAAGAATCTTAGTTTATGTTTTGTGAAACAGCAGTGAAGATAGGAATTCAAATACTGAAATCACACAGAATTCATATCTCCTCATACTTAGATTTTATTTTCATAAGGTACTTTCTGAATTTCATTACTTAGATTTGCAGCTGAACAACCTGGGAGTTCCAGGGTAAATCCCTACAGTAATTTTGATTTGACAAGACATAATGCCCAGAAATTTGCCCTGAACTCAAGGTGATGTTAATTTAAAAAAATGCTGCAGGTTTGGACTCCATTTGTGGTTTTCATCATTTCATGACCAAATCAAAAGGGAAAAGATATTTAGTTGTTCATTTTACTAAGTTTATTGCATCTTAAAACATAGAGAAAATGGACATAGTTCTCTATTTATTTACACAAGCTTTAGAACAGTGTAAATGCATTTATTTCCACAGAGTGACTCCTGATTTACATCAGACTGAATGAGAGGGATATTAGGCCCATTGACTCTAATAGAGTTACTCTTGATTTAAATGGAGGTGAGTGAGAGAGGAAACGGGCCCATTGACTCAAGTGGCAGTACTCCTGATTTACATCAGGACGAGTGAGAGGAGAATCAGACCCATTGATCTGAATGTGGCTATTAGTGATTTACAACTGGGTGAGTGAATGTTCCTTATTTACACAAATATGTGAGAAATTTGAATCAAGACCGCTTGCTTTATTGAGCTGTGTTACAAGACACAACATAGGAGTATTGTACTTAGATGACTCAGTTGTCATATTTTGTTGTCTTAAATATATTCTATGGCCAGTGTTCTGGAACATTATAGGAACAAGGAAATTGCCATGAATAAACATCCTGTCTCCAGTGGTGGCCATGATCACCTGTTTCAAAGACAGAAGATTTGTGTGATAAATCATGGACAAAATTTACTCCTAACTCAGAGAGGCAGTAGCCAACTCATATCCCGAAGAATGAAGTCCTTATAAATATCAAAACCATTATTTAATTCTGAAGATATATTTAACTAAATAATATCCAGAGGCAATGAATTCTACAGGCCAGCTAGTCATGTAAGTGGGAAGAGAGAGGCAGAAAGCCATAGATAGGCACACAGAAAAAATGAAAAAATTGATAGACAGACTGATAAATACTGTGGATCCCAAGGATTTATTTGTTTATACCTGAAAAACTGCTCCCAATAATAAATAACTATTTGGCAAGCATTAGTTGTTGTGTTGCACATTACTGTGACCCACTGGATTTCATCTCTATGTTCAAGGACAATGTTCATTTTTTCAAACATTTCTTGCCCAGTGACCTTCTCAAAGCATCTTTCACGTCTTTGTTCCTAAGGCTGTAGATGAAGGGATTCAACATGGGAATGAAAAGGGTATAAAACACGGACACCACTTTTCCTTGATACAGAGAAGATAGCCAAGTGGGCTGGGCATACATGAAAGCAATGGTCCCATAAAATAAAGTCACAGCCACCATGTAGGAAGCGCAGGTGGAAAAGGCTCTGTGTCTGCCCTGGGCAGAGCGAATTCTGGGGGTGGTGGAGATGATATAGACATAGGAGATGAGCACAGTGAGGGCAGTGTCGCTATGGTGAGGCCACATAGGATAAGCATCACAAGATTATTGATGTACGTGTCACTGCAGGAGAAACTAATTAAGGGAGAGCCATCACAACAGAAATAATCAATCTCATTAGACCCACAGTAGCTCAGCATAAAGGTGAAGCGTGTTTGCACCATGGAATTCAGACAGCCACAGATTTACGACCCTGCCACCGGCTGAATGCAAACCCACTTGGACATGGTGATGGGATACGGGAGCGGGTCGCAGATGGCGGTGTAGCGATTGTAGGCCATCGCTGCCAGGAGGAACCCTTCGGTGGTGAGGAAGAGAACGAAGAAGAAGAATTGGGTGGCGCACCTGATGTAGGAAATGGCTTTATTCCCTGCTAAGAAGCTCTTGGGGCGATGGTGGAGGAGTAGCAAAGATCTAAGAGTGACAGGTTCATGAGGAAGAAGTACATGGGGGTGTGGAAGTGAAAGTTGGCTCTAATGAGGAGGACCAGGAGGATGTTCCCCATCATAGTTACTATGTAAATCACCAGGAATATCACAAAGGGGATCATCTGAGGAGCTGAACCATTTCCAAAACCCAGCAAGATGAATTCCGTGAGTGCTGTGCGGTTCTCCAATCTCAATGGATCTATGGCTGTTAAATCCTTGCGAAAAGGCATGAGATACAGATTAAAGAAAGGGCAAATGAAGAAGATGTAAATGAAGGGCTTAGTTGAAAGAAAAAGGATGGTGATGGGGAAAATACCCTGGTCTGAGGGCTTGGCAGATCAATGTTCATTTTCCAGCTCTGCCACAGACTCTCTGTGAGGCATTGGTCCAGTCTCTTGGGCTGGGATTTCCAAAGCAGCCAAAGAGCATTGTGTGTTCAACTCACATTCAATTTCAATAGGATTTGGTCACCTCAGACGAGATTTATAAAAATGTTTATGGGCCTAGTAGAAGTTTCAAAAACACCTAGGTACCAAAATCTCATTGATTTCAAGGTCAGAAGGAGCCATTCTGATGAATACCTTTTATCCTAAATACGGAAATACACTAAATTGATCATAAATACCCTTAAAAACTTGGGGTCTATCCCTTCAGCTTTTGTGAAAATTTTCAGCTTTTCTATTTCTGCCTATCAGTTCCCCTTTCTGAAAATGAAGATAACATTATTTCCTGATCTCAGAGGGTGTTGTGATGATAAATTCATTCATATTTTAAAATATTTTGGAAGTGCTCAAATGCTATCCTTACAAAGGATACAAAAAGTATGTTGTGAGTGATTTTCAAAAGAGCCACCCAACTTCAATTGACTTTCTATAATATTTGGGTATTTAATTCACTAAAGTTCTATTGAAAATCTCATCCTAGACAGATTGAATCTGATGGCAAAGGTGCCTTTGACTTCACTGTAAGAAGATCAGGCTCTTGTAATCCATGTGAAACAAATTCCTAATACAATCTGAGCTGCTCTTTTGGAAGGCATCTTTTCAAGAGTAGCAGCCAAAGTAACCAACTTTTCCTTTCAGTTGCAACACAAAGCACAGCTACTCAACCAAGTTGGACAATTGCAGAATCTATCCTCCCATGTGTGAAACCACTGATTTATAAAAACGTGACAGAACTGGAACTTTGACATCAACTATTCCATTCCCTATCAGCCTGAGAATTAACATATTTGACTTATTTATTGGACTGGAGATAGGTTAACACAGTATCTGTGTAAGAAAAGGGGAGCAAAGAGGATGTGGTGAATTATAGAGCAACTTCAGTACCTGGAAAAATACTTGAACAAAGTACTATACAATTAATTTGTAAGCACTGAGAGGGTAATAGGGTACTAAGCAGTGATTAATTTGTAATGCAGGAGATGCTGGGGCTAAGGTCCAGCAAACCCGGCACAAATTAAGCACTGGTTAGAAGGAATGGTAAGCATGGATTTGTCAAGAGTAAATACCACAAAATCAACCCAATTTCATAGAATCATAGAAGATGAGGGTTGTAAGGGACATCAGGAGGTCATCTAGTCCAACCCTTTGCTCAAAGCAGGACCAACCCCGACTAAATCATCCCAGTCAGGGCTTTGTAAAAGCACACCTTATAAACCTCTAAGGATGGAGATTCCACCACCTCCCCAGAGAACCCATTCCAGTGCTTCACCACCATCCTTCTCCACCCTCCTCCTTCACCACCTGAAAAAGATTGTCCTAATATCCAACCTAGACCTCTTTCACTTCAACCTGAGACCCTTGCTCTTTGTTCTGTCTTCTGCCACCCTCAGAACAGCCTAGCTCCATCCTCCCTGGAACCCCACTTCAGGTAGTTGAAGGCTGCAATAAAATCCCCCCTCACTCTTCTCTACTGCAAACTAAACAAACCGTGTTCCCTCAGCCTCTCCTCAGAAGTCATGTGTCTCAGCCCTCTAATCATTTTTGTTGCCCTCCGCTGGACTCTCTCCAATTTGTCTACATACTTCCTGTAGTGGGGGGGACCCAAAACTGGACACAATACTCCAAATGTGGCCTCACAGAGCGGAATAATCACATTGACGGAAGACATTGAGGCTTCTCCTCTGCTAAAGTACATTAAAGCATATTAATTTAACTGGGGTATAGATACACTTCCCTCCAAACACAGCATTAGATTGGTTTGTAATAAGAGTAAATACATTTATTAAACAAACAGGTTCGTTAAGTGATACCAAGTAGAGGGAATACAGGCAAGCAGGGGTACAAACAATCAAAAGTAAAAATACATGTGCTAATAGCTAAGATCGAATTTAATATGTTATAGCCTTTGTACAAAGTAGGTTCCTCTCCAATTTGCCTCTCCCAGCAATGGCTAATTAGCATTCAGCCAGGATCCCCGCAGGTTGCAAGGCATTGGTTTTCCTATTCTCCTCTCTTTATAGTTCAGGAAATGTATTCTTCTGAAACATATCCCCCAATAAAGTCCCTTTTCCCTGCTGGCTGTCTGTCATAGCCTCAGTACTGCCTTCTGCCCTGCTGGTGATTGGTACAATGCAAATTATTTCTTCCTGCAAACTTTGATACAAATGAATAGTTCATTGAATTTGGCCACACCTATTTCCTTTATTTGGAGAAAACTGGTTTATCGACTCACCCTGACATGGCAGTTTTAAACTTCTTTTAGTCAGACTTAAAAGCATAATATCAGCGAGTATCCATAATTCCACACGCAGCATTATCACATGCATTTCTTAATGATATTATTGACTAGCGTGTTATCAGTTTTCATATGATACCTCACAAGGCATATTTTGTACAAATATTATTGCAGTAGTGTGAGGGGTGTGAATACAGGGATGTCCAGATTCACAATGGGTGCACGATTGGTTGAAAGACCATATTCAAAGAGAAGTTTCCAATTTGGGAGGATATATCTTGTGTGGTCCCACAGGGTCCCAGTGGAGAAGATAAGTATTAATACAAGAATTGAAAGGTGGGAAAGAAACCGGTTAAATGCGAGGTTACAACAGGTCATGATGAAAGGTGAATTGTCAGACAGGTGGGAGGTTACTAGTGGAGTTCTTTAGGATTCACTCTTGAGACCAATCATATTGAGGTCTGTCATTAAAGAGCTTGGCAGAAAAAGTGGGAGTGTGCTAATAACATTTGCGAATGACACAAAATTGAGAAGTATGACCATCATGGAGGAGACCCGGAATACCACACAGGTATATTGGATTACCTTGAAAACTGGAGTGATAGAAACAGGGAAGAAAGAACAAGAAGAATTTTGCTATAAACTGTGGACCTACCGGTGGGAAGCAGCAAAATAGGAGAAAGACATGGGTTTATTGGTCTGTCATAGGATGACTATGACCCACCATTATGATGCATCCATGAAAAAGGCTAATGACATCCTGGGATGTGTCAGGCAAGGAATTTCAAGAAGAGATCGGGAAATGTTAGTACCATTATAAATGTCATCTGGTCGCCCATGTTTAAAAAAATTTAATTCAAACTAGAAGAGGTGCACAGACGGACTACTAGGCTGATCGGACAAAATGGAGAACCTACCTTATGAGAGGAGCCTTAAGGATATTGGCTTGTTAAGCCTAAGCAAATGAACGCTGAAGGAAGATATGACTGCTTTCTATTAATAGATCAGAGGGATAAACATCAAGGAAGGAAAGTTGTTATTTAAGTTAAGGGCCAATGTTTCCACGTCCCCTTTCTGAAAGCACCTGCCTCAGGTGTTTGACCCCTTGCCCTGTCAGCCCCAGGGTGGCATCTCACAGCTCTTCCACTCGTAGAACAGGACCTGGCTGCGCTGCCCCATTTATACCGCTGGCCTTTTTGACCCAAGCAGCTAGTCAAACCTTGGGGCCCTGTGGGCCAACCAGCAATGGAGACATCGTCTGCCCATCCAGCTAGTGGAGGGGTTTGTAGAGACGGGGCAGATCCAGCACCTCAGATCCCAAAGCTCCTCCCTTGAACTTTGAGGCATTTGGGATCCCAGCATGGATTACCGTCTGGGCCCAGGCCCATTTCTGCTTTTCTTTCATGTGGACACTTTCCTCCGAAGGGGAATATTTTTGCTCTCGGCCTGAGTATGCCTAGACGCTACATCCCAGCAAAGTGCCCATCGTGTTCCCTTTGGTGTCAGTGCTCTAGCTCACTTTGTCTGCCATGAGTTCTGGGTGAAGGTGGTTGGAATTTGCCATTGGAACGATTTTCCAGTGTAAAATGCCCGTTCACAAAATCAACATTTTCCAGGAGAAAACTGTGATTTTCAATGTTTAGGGCGAGTGTCCCTGTGTCCAGTTCCAGCTGGCTGGGCATAGCCACGAGAGCGTCTCAGTGCTGCCCAGGATTTCTGTCTGGGAAGCTCAGCCCTTAAAGGCACAGTCCTCAGTAACACCCTCTCCACTCCCAAATTCAATATTGGGGAAAAAAAAAAAAAGGATTTTCCATCGGGAAATTTGCAGTGACAGCTCCCTGGTCTAAAAAACTGGCCAAAGGATCAAATCTAAGAAAAAGAAAACCAGCCAGGATAACTGTTACAACCTGGCCTGGGAACTACTGTACCATCACCTGTCTGTTGTGAGAGGACCCATCACTGGTTTCAAGTGCTTCGAAGTCAGCTGGGTCTGGGTAGAGTCTAGCCCTTCTTGCTAGCTCTGGGATTCTAGGTCACACTCCCGAGCTGAGCCTTCTTGTCCGATGCCCTTCCTTTGGCCATAGGAGGCTGCCGTCCATCTGCTCTAGACCTCAAAACTCATGTCTGACTTCTAGTTTAACCCCTTTGGGCACAATGTGGCAGGAAAACAAGGAACACAGGCTGAGTAAAAGGGCTCTTAATCACAATCACTTTATTCTTAAAGCCCACAAGACTTGGATACTATATGCCCCCTCCCTTGCCAATAATTCCGTAGATATGACGGCACAGAGTTTAGGATTTCATGCCATCATATCCCAGTTACACAAGAAAACAGTAAACCAACCACCATCATGACCCAAGCAGAGTTTTATATGTCAAAAAGGAGAAGACCCAGAGACCTCAGGAAGTCCACTACACTTTGATCTGGCTACTGATTTGATGTGGAAGAGGCTCAGATAACCTGGGGTTGGTTGGCAGTACAAAAACCTAAGTTAGAAACATACATAGATAAATAGATTACGATCTAATTTCCTCTAGTGTAAATCTACAGTAAGTCCATTGACTTGAGTACGTCTGCATTTTTGTCAATGTAAATACCCCTTTGCATGTAAGGAGATTGCAAAGCATGTTCTCACAGAAACATTAATGTCACCTATTGATTACATTTCTATACAGACACAGAATGAAATCAGAGTCAGAGGAAAAAGATGGATCTTTAATTTTTAGTGTGTAACCACCACTCTGTCAGTTTCCGTAGGGAAGCTTTGATCTCCTTGTTTCTCATGCTATAGATGATGGGATTCATCACTGGAGGC
>ML680822.1:21011-44536 GCA_007922225.1 Emydura subglobosa
AAGGCTTTGTGCCGGCCCTGCTCAGAGGGGATTCTCAGCACTGTGCTGATGATCTGAACATATGACACAATGATCAAAATAAAGCAGCATAAGGCTAAGCCTGCACTAAAGAGAATGACCCCCATTTCAGTGAGTCAGAGCATGTGAGCTTGAGTAGCTGGGGAATTTCACAGAAGAACTGATCCACCTTGTTGCCTCTGCAGAAGGATACTGCAAATGTGTTCCCGGTGTGCAGGGCAGCATAGAGAACACCGCTGGCCCAGGCCCCGGCTGCCATTTGGACACAAGCTCCCCTGTTCATCACTCTCTCGTAGTGCAGTGGCTGGCAGATGGCGACGTAGCGATCGTACGCCATGACGGTGAGAAGGAAAAAATCTGCTCCCATCAAGAAGAGGAGGAAAAAGACTTGGGTGACACATCCAGCGTAAGAAATGGACCTGGTGTTCATGAGGGAATTGACCATGGATTTGGGGATGGTGACAGAGATGGAGCCAATGTCTAGGATGGACAGATTGATCAGGAAGAAGTACATGGGGGTGTGAAGGTGGCGGTCGAGTGTTATGGCTGTGATGATAAGAAGGTTCCCCATCAGGGCAGCCAGGTAAATCACTAGAAACACCACAAAGTGTAAAATCTGCAGCTCCCGCACCTCAGAGAATCCCAGGAGAAGAAACTCGGTCACGGTGGTTCGGTTGGACATTTTCTTCCTCAGCACATTGTGTCCTGCCTGCGGAGGAAAGGAGAAGGGCAACAGTGAGGATTAGAGTGACCGAGGGAATGACCCTGATTCCTCTCTCCATAATAACTGACGATGTGACTGTCAGAGCACAGCCCTGATCACACCCACTGAGCAGGGGTGGTGAGGGCTCCTCGCTGCGGAGAATGAGATGACTAGTCCGGTGTGTTATCCCACTGATGTCAATCCGCACAAGTCTTGGAAGCTGGGTCAGTTCACACCCGTGAAGATCTGAGCCAGGACCTGGCATCGCTCAGCTACTGCTGTGTTGTATCGTTTCCCTCTGTGACTTTGTGTCTGTGCTCTGCGGGTCAGTGACAATCAGGACACCTGGGTTCTGTTCTTGGCTCTGCCATTGACCTGCTGTGTGACCTTCAGCCTGTCACTTCCCCTCCCTGGGGCTCTCTTTCCCTCCCTCCCCCCTTTTCTCTGCCTGGTCTACTAGGACTGTGAGCTCTTTGGGGGATGGACTGTGTATTATTATGTGTATATTCTGTGCACCTCGTTACAGTATTTGTGCTCAGCTGTCAGCAGTGATGCAGCCTGGATATGGTGCTAGACAAAGAGGTTGCTAGTCCCAGTGACCTCCCTCCCCGTCCATCTAAGCTCCATGTCAGGATAGACAGATCTGGCTGCTGGGTGCAACTCTGAAACTGGGTTCAAAGCTCCTAGTCCCTATAACACATATTCTGTGGGTATCGGCTTTGCCATTACTCAGTTTTACTTTCCTTTGAAACAGAGATCAAACAGCTGCAACCGAATCAATGGGTTTCCAGTTACGGTGTTATTAGCCAACATTAAAGTTTCCCCACCCTTGTTTGAAGTTTCTTGCTGGAAATTTTCAGTTGAATTTTGGTTGGTTGGTTGGTTGCTTGCTTTTTTGGATGGAAAATTGGGTTTATAACAAAACATTTTCATTGAAAATCTGTTATGCTGGAAAACTGAATACTCAACAAGCAATCCTGTTTGGTTTTCATCTTAAATTTACACTTTTCAGCTGAAAGTTCTCAGTTGCCTAAAGGAGAAAAAAAATGGGTTTGGGGTTTCTGATGAAAAGTTGACATTTTCGAAAAGAGGAATTTTTGTTTCTTCTGTCTCTAGTTGTTTGAGTAACTTAATAGCGAAATCATTAATGAGTGCTGACAGCAATTCTGATCCGTGTTCTTTACATTTCCCTTGTATGCTAATCCCCACACATATATTTAATTGAAATAGCACACTTACTATACTGGCCTCTGTGGATTTTTTCCCAATAGGTGATGACTCCGGTCATCCAGCTCCAGGATTCTTCGGTCATTATCTATCTATCAATCTAGACGCCAAGGACACAAGTATGTAAGAGTCATCTCACCCCTCACTCTGCGCATGACCTGACAGAACTAGACTCAGACCGGTTGCTCTCTGCAGCTGAGCAGTGTGTAGCTGGCTTTGAGCGTCACTGGCATTAAAGGAGTGATGCTGCGGGAAGGTGATTTACCCATATCTATTTCCTAAGGGCTTGTGGGACTCACTCCTGAGAGACCTGAACAGCTCAGAAGCAGAGGCCCAGAGGCAAAACTTCATAGACTCATTAATTTTAAAGCTAAAAGGGGCCGTTCTGCTCCTCTAGTCTGACCCCATGCATAGCACAGGCCCTACGATCTCCCCCACGGTTTCCTGACTCCAGCCCAGCTTCTGTGCTTTCTGGGCGCCGGGATTACCAAGAGATTTGGGCACCTAAAGGTGAGACAGGTATATACTGGGATTTCCCAAAGCTTCTAAATCTGCCAGGTAGCTAACTCCCAGGGACATCCAATGGGAGTTAGGCACCTAACTTGCTGAGGTGTTACTGCAAATCCCACAAGGCAACTATCAGCTTCTTTAGATGCCTAAACCCCTTTGTAATTCTGGCCCCGGGTCTCTCTTGGCATCTTCCAAGGCCTGGGCTTCTCTTGACTTTCAGGACTATGAAGGCTGGGATTTGCAAAGGAGCCTAAGGGAAAGTAAGGCATGCACGTCTTGGGGGCCTAACTCCCTTAGACAGCCTTGACAATCCCAGCCTACAACGATAACAAGGGCAGCCAGGCAGCAGGGGTTATAGAGAGGAGGTGAAGTCACCTGGAGCTCTTCTGATCTAAGCCCAGCTACGCAACTGAATTACCTCAGCTCTCCATGCCTCAGTTGCCCCAACTGTAACCTGGGGGAGAAGACCTGGCACTGGAGAAATAATTCATAACAGATGGTGTAAAATAAGGGCTTATGCAAAACTTAGTTTTATTTGAACTCTGCCTGGGGTCTCCTAGCCCCTGGACAACCAGAGCAAGAGCCTTGTGTCCGGCAACTGTAAATGGGAGTGGTTCTCCTGGGCTTTGTCTGTGGGTCTGGTAGCCCAGGAGGGGACCACCCCTCACTCCCAGGCGGGGGGGCTGCATGACCGGAGTGAGACTGCTGTTAGCCCTGCCCTGGGGGGCAGAGAGTGGGGAGCACACGGAAGTTTTTAAAGTTTTGAGTTTTAAAGTGTATTTTACATGCTTTGAAACTTTTTACAAATATATTATTTTAATTTAATTGATATTTATTTTATATTCTGGCCCAACCCCTCCCACCAGGCCCGTGGCCACTCCCCTCCCTCCCCACAACCAGACAGCCCCTCCAGTCATACCTCTGTCCCCCCACACTCTAGACCGACCCCTCCAGCCAGCCACATCCTCACCCCCTAGTCAGGCCAGACCAGCCACCTACACAGGCCTCTCCCCCCCACAATCTGGCCAGCCCCTTCAGGCAGACCCTTTGCCCCCCACTGTGTCAGCCCCTGTAGCTAGTACCCTTGCCTCCCTTCTCTCACCAGCCCTGCGGCCTGACCCCTTGCCTCCCACTCTGGCCAGCCCACATAGCTGGGCCCCTCAACCCCCCGCACACTCCAGCCAGACCTGTTTGACCCTACTCTGTTCTGCCTCCCCAGTCACTTCAGCCCCTCCATTCTGGGCTGTAACCCCCCAGCTAGATCCCCTCCCCTCCACTTTGGCCAGCCTTCCCAGCCAGCCCCCTTGTACCCTGACACTCTGGCCATTCCCTCTAGCGAGTCCACTCACCCCCCATCCCACTGCATCCAGCACCTGCCCGCATCAAAATAAATTGAAAATATATTATTTTTAAAGAAGATTTCATTTGAAATTTTTAGAGCAAAAACAGCAATTTTCACCAGATCTAGATGAAGTTATTTGAACCTTCCTTGGTTGTCAATCCTTTTGGAGTAAAGCTCCCACCCTGGCATTCCCAGCCAGCCAAATTCATCTGGACATTAATGACTTGAACTCCAATAGTTCTTTCCTTTCCAAATGCATTTAGAACACAACATTAAAATGTAGAAGTGCACTGTTTATGAAAATGAAGCCCATTACGATTATCCTTTTTATTTAATATTAAGAATTTGTTAACAGAGAAATATCAACACGTGACAAGAAGAATTCACAGAAACTGTCCTTTGGATTTAAGGATCCCTGACATTATGCCTATGCCATTATATCACATTGATTTGAAAATGTTCAGAATTTAAGGGATCTATAACATTGTGTGTCACTCTTTGAATTTCCAACCACCACCAAGAAAAAGAATAGAAAATTAGACAGTAATTATAATTCTTAAAGCTGGAGGTGTTTGGAAAATGGTAAAGAATTGAGGATGACATTTTTGAAATAAGTTTCATTCAGCAACTTTCCTCAAGGAGCGACTTTCATGTATTTGAAACATTTTGGCATTTTTCTGCATTTTTGTTTTTTTCATTGTTTTTTATTTGTTTTTCCACCTCTCTTTCCCCATTTCCCCTCCCTCACCTTTTCTTTCCAGTTATATCCTCTTTCCATTTTGCCTCCAAAATCAGGGGGCAAATTGGCAATAAAGAAAATAAAAGAAAAGAATTAAAAAACAATAAATGAAAAACTTGCATTTGGGGGTATCATCACATAGGATGGAAAAATAATTAAAAAATACACAATTTATAAAACATTTAAAAAATAGCTCGCCTTTCCATGAACAAAAAAAATCACATTAAAAAACTGCTATTTGCTCTGCCAAAATGTGAGAGGATGTCAGTTAGATGTTGTCAGTATGTCATCACTTTCTTACATGCTGTTTCAACTGGCCAGAGATATGGGGTGAAATCCAGCCACTCTTCAAGTCAAGGGGAGATTTACCATGGATGTCAAGGGGTCCAAGATTTCACCTCATCAACCCTGTGTCTATGATCAATAGATCATCCTCATTTCTTTTCAGTCTAAAATAAGTTGCTAGGGACATCTGAATTCTTGACAAAGCCACAAACTTACTGATCCTTTGCTCATTGCATCTTAGACTTCCTTGTTTCTCAAGGGGAGGTGGTTGATCGGTGTGGCCAGGAGAGCATAGAACGCAGAGAACACTTTGCTCAGGTGTCTCAGTGCCATCAGATTTCAGTAGCATGTAGAAAATCACTGTGGTCCCATAAAACGCTGCCACCACAATCAGGTGAGAGAAGGAAGGGGGAAAGGCCTTTTGTCTACCGGTGATAGAAGGAAATATCAGGATGGTGATCATGATACAAACATTCAACAACAGATGTCACAGAAATGGGACAAGAGTGCAAAGAAAGACCAGGGTCAATTCCAAAAGCGCGATCGGGGTGGAGTCACTACAAGCCAGTTTTATTACTGGAGTGAAATCACAAAAGAAGTGGCCCATTTTGCTGAGGCCACAAAACGTTAATAGTGACATCAAGGATGATACGATGATGATAGAGCCACACAGACACTTATCCAAGACCCATCTGCTAGCTGGAGGGGGAACAGGCCGTTCTGAGGGGCTGCACAGTGCAGTGGTTTGTACACCACTAAATACTGATCATAGTGTGCGGACAAGATTCTGTACCTGCCAGTGAAGCAAAAACATAAACTTGTGCAGCAAACGTACTGACTGAGATGGTTCTATCCCCAGACAGGAGACTGGCCAGCGTCCTGGGCAGGATGATGGAGGTGTAGCAGGTCTGCAAGCAGGACCCAGAAAGAAGTAGATGGGGGTGTGAAGGTGCTGATCAGCCACAACTAGCACAGTGAAGATGTTCCTAGTCATGGTCAAGGTAGACCCCTAAGAAGAGCAGGAAGAGAAAGGTCTGTAGCTCTGGAAGATTTCTGAGTGAGAATGAATTCTGTGACAGATGTTTGATTGCCCTAGTCTGTGTTCATCATGGGTGTAGCTAAGGAAAAGGAAATAAATTATTGAAAAAATAAGGATTGTCATTTACTTTCTATTTTCTTTCTCTTAGCTTCCCCTCCCATCCTTCAGCTTTCTTGTCTAGTTAGGTTTTAACTTCCTCAGGTTACTTATTATGTGTTTGTGCAATGTCTAGCCCAATGCCAATGTTGTAATAACCACAGTAAAAGTGACATAATAAAATAATACTAACAACAACAACAACAAGAATACATTAAAATACATGAAAAAGAGGTGGGATTTTCCCATGCTTTTTCCAATCCTCATGACTTTTGTAAATCTCAGTGTAGAAAGGTACAGTGGCTTTCCTCCGAGTCAGGGCCCGAAGAAGGGCCACCACTGCGGTAGCAGACAGAGAAAGGGCCGGAAGCCCAGTCTGCCTGGCAACCAGGAGGCCGGCTCGCCATAGGGCCTGCTGTCCGACCAATCCAGCACCAAAGGGGCGGAGTCTCAGCCAAGACTGAGACTACAAACAACAGGCCCCACAGCTCAGAGTGAAGGAAGCTGTCGCCAGAGGCAGACGTGCGGCCCTGCTGGCTACAGCTGAAGCCTGAACTAGGCCTGGCTGCTGACCGGGGTGAATGCCCCCCAGGGCGGAGACCCCGGGAGTGGCCCAAGAGACCAACCGCTAAGGGTTGGGTAGGGTCCCTGGGCCCCCTATACTGGCCAAGGCCTACAGGCCCCCTGGATGGGCCAAGCCTGTAGGACCTAGTGATTGGACGGAGTTCCCTGAGCCGGAGGTCTGGGAGACTCCTCCCGAGGCCGGACCTGACCTAGAGGAGCTGCCGGAGGCTGAGCCATTCCCCCAGACGGGACAGGACCTAGAGGAGCTGCCGGAGACTGAGCCATTCCCCGAGCCCTGGGACCTGGAGGAACTGCCCCTAGCCGAGGAGCTTCCTGCCTTGCCGCCCATGGACGCTGAGGGACTGACGAGCCTGCCGCAGGCGGTCTACCCCAGTGACTCTGAGGAATCTACAAATGCAGGTACCTGGGGATATGGGGAGGAAGTAGCCCAGGAGTGACCATAACTGTGGCTGAGACAGTGGCAAGCCCCAGTCGGCGTGTTGCGGCAGGAGCCCCGCCAAATTAGTGGCATGCCATTGCCATTGCTAGGGCCCTGGGCTGGGACACAGTGGAGTTGGGTGGGCCTGCGTTCTCTCCACCCCTTAACCTTGCCACCCAGAGAGTGAGAACCATCCCCTGCATTCTCGAATTTAAACCACTGCTTGCTCGCCCGCCCTGCCTGAGGCCAAGCAATAGACTGCTTTGCCTGCCTGCCCTGCTTCAAGGCCTAAGCATCAGACTCATTTCACAGCAAACATTCCCTTTTTTGGAAGGTATGGTGGCCTTCTTCCGAGCCAGGGCTGGAAGAAGGGCCACAACTGCGGGGCCAGACAGACCCCTGTGTTACACACGGTCTTATATTTTTTCTCATTTAATTTTATATTGTATCAGTCTTTCATAGAATTATAGAAGATGAGGATTGAAAGGGACATCAGGAGGTCATCTAGTCCAACCCCCTGCTCAAAACAGGACCAACCCCAACTAAATCATCCCAGCCAGGGCTTTGTCAAGCTGGGCCTTAAAATCCCCTAAGGATGGAGATTCCACCACCTCCCTAGGTAACCCATTCCAGTGCTTCACCACCCTCCTAGTGAAAAACTTTTTCCTAATGTCCAACCTAGACCTCCCCCCCTGTGACTTGAGACCGTTGCTCCTTGTTCTGTCATCTGCCACCATTGAAAACAACATAGCTCCATCCTTCCTGGATCCCACTTCAGGTAGTTCAATGCTGCTATCAAATCCCCCCTCATTCTTCTCTTCTGCAGACTAAACAAGCCCCATTCCCTCAGCCTCTCCTCATAAGTCTTGTCCTCCAGACCCCAATCATTTTCATTACCCTCCACTGGACTCTGTATTTATGTAGGGAAAAGGTGAATTCTCCACTTCTTGGTTTCTTCAGATGCCTTTGCGTAGGACGTGCTTTAGTCATAACCCAAGTTATTCGGCTCAGAACAGTGGTAACTGGGTGATATTTAATGGCCTGTGAGATGCAGGAAATAAGACCACATTTTCTAATGGACTCTTCTGGCATTAAACTCTATTAGTCCATGAACCTTCGCATTTCAGCTGACATCAGATTCTGGCCTTAAGTGTCTTAAGAAACAGGATTGACTCTGGAATTACTGCGGTGTAAATAAGAGTGGAATAAGAGTCAGATCTTGGGACCAGATCCTCAACTGATGTAAAAAAGCACAGTGCCACCTACTTCAATGGGCCCACACCAATTTACAGCAGCCAAACACCAGACCCAAATACCTGAGGGTCTGACCCATTAGGTCTATCATCCGTTTTTACTCCTCGTTTTCACACCAACGAGATATTAACACATGGTGGGCCAGTTTTGGAAAGGCCTAAGATGCAGATAGGTGTCTAGTGCAGCTGTCAAAATCCCTAAGCGGAGTCAGCACCTTACTCCCATTGAAATCAAATGGAAATTAGGTTCCAAGCCTGCTTAGGAATTTTTTCCAAATATCCCACTAGGGAGATATTGGTAACTTTAGGGGCCAGAATGCCTTTGAAATGTTGAATAATGACCTTAAAAATGTCACCAGAAAGGAGTTGCAGGTTTTGATCTTAAATCTATGTGTTGAGATTTTCACCCAGGGGACGAGGAAGCCCAATCCCCAGTAAAACTGACTGGAATTTGATGGTCAAACATCCACAGGCAACCTTGGAAATCCCATCACTGGTCATGCTGATCCCACCACGAGCTATAAACTGGGATGGACTATGCAGGGACTAGTCTCCTCTTTGATTGTTTCAGAGCCACAGGGTATCTGTCCCCGGGAGGTATTATGACATGTAAGAAGCAATAGCCAACTTCGACCAGAGAGAGGTGTTACTTTGAGGTATGACCTAATTCAACTAAAATCCCCCTTCATTAATTTTACCAGAGCTGCTCCAGAGTAGATAGAACTCTACGAGGGATAGAAAGTGATGTTCCTTGGGGCAGAGATCAGTCACTAGCTGATGGGTGCCATGGTGAGGAGACTTCGCCTTAGGCAGCACAATCAAGAATTCTCCTCTATGGGGCATCTTAGATTTTCCTCTGAAACAGCTGGTGCTGGTCAGTGTCAGGGACCGGATGTGGGATGGAATGGTCCAAAGGTCTGACCCAGGCAGACGGTTCCTCTGATCTGCAACAAGCAGACATGGTCAAATAAAATTGCAGGGCTAGGAATTGATGCCCGATGTCTGGAGCAGAGGCCTGCATGCCACTGGTGTTTGCCTGACAATCTTTCCTCTAACCCCTGCTGCCTCGTTGTATCTCTGATTATTGTAGTTTCTGGAAACTCTTCAGGAAAGTAAAGGGAAGAGAGATGTTAACTCTTGCCTCTGGGCCTCTGCTTCCGGGCTGTGTGGGGCTCCAGGGAGTGAGTCCCACGAGCCCTTCGAAAACAAACATGTATAAAGAATTTTCCTGCAGCAGCAGAGTTTTACACACTCCTCATCTGCAGAGAGCACAGATCTCAGTGCTTTTCCCCCAGCTCAGCCTCAGAGTCGGGGGAACGACTGCTCATAATACAGTGAGAGGGGCATTAGATAGACAGACAGATGGATGGAGGCGTGTGTGGGTGGGCTAGAGAGAGAGGGATAACCAGTAGCTGTCTGTAGCTGGAGGAGAGAAGCCATCTCACTCAGGGAGGATTGCACACAGGCCTGGACTGTGAGTTTGCTCTTCCAATGAAATCTATTGGTGGTTGCAGAGTGGCACTTTATGGACAAGATTGTAAATGACGGTCTGTATTTTTTCACTCTTAGCTCAGTTTGGGCATGAGAAACTGAGGGCATCCAAAGCAGTTACCTTAGGAAAGAGATGGCAGTATATCCATGCCTCAGTTTCCTCCTATGGGCAGTGGGGGCACACATACATTTTAGAATGGATTGAGGAGCCTAAAGGAAAATTGTCTAAAAACTGTGACAAACACTCTCAGCTCGTTGTTATATTCATTTGTTATTATTGGTTCTCTCTGTATCTGTCTATCACTTTGTTTGTACTTCTCCCTCTCTATTAGTTTTTCTTTCTTCTCTCTCTGCCTCTTAGCTTGTGTTAGTTCTGTGTTTCTCTCTCGTGCTCTGTCTCTGTGCTGTTCTGACTCATGTCTCCGTGATAGTTTGTTGTTACATCATCTGCCATCAATCTATCTATCTGTCTATTCAGTTTGTGTCTGGTTCTCGCTCTCTGTATCTCTATGTCTGCCGTTACCTCTGTCTGTCAGATTTCTGTGTGGGGCGTGGGATCAGATGGGTGAGAGCAGGGGGTTGAGGGCCAGGACTCCTGGGTTCTGTGTGTGGCTCTGGGAGAACATTTAGTCCAGTGTGTAGAGGACCCAGAACTGGTGGGGTCTGTTTCTCATATGGACAGTTGACCAGGCACCCCCTCTTTGCCCCCTCCCCCATAACTAGAAGCTGAGGGGCTAGGGTACTCGGCTGGCATGTGACAGACCCAGGTTCAATTCCTCCCTCTGACTGAGCATGAGAAGGGATTGGAATTCCTGCTTTACAGGAGTGTGACCGAGCTGCTTGGCTCCGGGTTATTCTGAGATCAAACTGGATCAGCCTCTCCTCTGGAAGCTGCTCCCTTTGTATCACTAATTAAATAGTCATTGACGCAGGGACTTGGGACTGGGCTCGTCCCGACACCCGGGGAGCACCCTCAGCACCCACCGGATAATCGCTTCCACTCCAACTCACTGGCCAAGAACGCTCCACTGTCGCTCTCAGCGAGCAGTGCTGATGGCACTGTGGCGTCACGGGGCAGAGAGGGGCTGCAAGGCAGCCTGGGGTAGTGGTTACAGGAGGGCTCTGGGGGTGAAAACCCCTCACTTGTGTTCCCAGCTTGGGGAGGGGTGTTGGGTGTAGTGGGATAGAGCAGGGGGGACGGGGAGTCAGGACTCCTGGTTTCTCTGCCAAGCTCGGGGAGGGGGTTTAGGTGAGTGGTTAGAGATGCAGGAGGGGCCGGAACGACTCTCTCACAATGAGAATGGAACCATGGCCAGAGTGGGGGACGGGGTCAAGTTTGCTCTGTAATTACGACTGGGTTCGGTCACCCCCGTGCTAGACACTGTCCCTGTTTACAGCAGTATAAATGCGAAGTCATTCCCTGGCTTCCAGTAAAATTTCCCTGGATTCACAGCAGGTCCCCTGGCAGCAGATGTGGGCAGCCAGACCCCAGATTCTCCTCCATAAACTGAAGAGAGGAACATTTACACATTCTTAGCCAGAGCTCACCAAGCGCTGCGTGATGCTGATGTATGAATACCTCAAAAGTAGTAGGTACTAATTCTCTTCTCTCTCATCCAGGTGTAAACCAGGAGTAACTTCCCCGGTGTCCATTGAACTGATTCTAATTTCTCTCATCCCGGTGTAAATCAGGAGTAAATCCATTCCAGTCAGTAGGGTGTTTTCCCCAGTCCCATTCCCATATTATACCAGCCTGCACCAGCTGAGCATCTGACTTAACAAAACTAGGGTGGTTTTAGACAAAAGGAGAGTTATTTTACTGGTCTAATCCCAGCCCTTACTCGTTTCTTTCCCTTCACACAGCATCCAGAGGAAGAAAATGTTGAACGGAACCACCACGACCGAGTTCCTTCTCCTGGAATTTTCTGACAGTCGGGAGCTGCAGATTTTGCACTTCGTGGTTTTTTTAGTGATTTACCTGGCAGCCGTGATGGGGAATCTTCTTATCATCATGGCCATAGCCTTTGACCACCACCTCCACACCCCCATGTACTTCCTGATGAATCTGTCTGTCCTGGACCTCGGATCTGTCTCTGTCACCCTCCCCAAATCCATGCTCAACTCCCTCATGAACACCAGGTCCATTTCCTATGCTGGATGTGTTGCCCAGGTCTTTTTCTTCCTCTCCCTCTTGACAGAAGATTTTTACCTCCTCACCGTCATGGCCTACGACCGATACGTCGCCATCTGCCAGCCACTGCACTATGAGAGGGTGATGAACAGAAGAGCTTGTGCCCAGATGGCCACTGGTGCCTGGATCAGTGGGATTCTCTACTCCGCCCTGCACGCTGGGAGTACATTTGCATTGCCCTTCTGTGGAAACAATGTGGTGGACCAGTTCTTCTGTGAAATCCCCCAGCTCCTCAAGCTGGCCTGCCCCGATACATACCAGAGTGAAACAGGCTCGATTGCCTTTAGTGCCATTTTAGACCTAGGCTGCTTTGTTTTCATTGTTGTGTCGTATGTTCAGATCTTCAGAGCAGTGCTGAGAATCCCCTCTGAGCAGGGCCGGCACAAAACCTTCTCCACCTGCCTGCCTCACCTCACTGTGGTCTCCTTGTTTATTTGCACTGTGTCTTTGCCTACCTGAAGCCCACCTCCAGCTCTCTGTCTGCTCTGGATCTTGCCGTGGCTCTTCTCTATTCCTTGGTGCCCCCCCGATAAATCCTGTCATCTACAGCATGAGGAACAAGGAAATCAAAGCTGCCCTGAGGAGACTGACTGGGTGGAGGTTATTCACCTATAATTAATTGTCCACCGTTCTCCAATAGACGCTCTCTCTCTTTTCCCCTTCGTTAAAGTCCATGACATGCATGACATCTCACACTCAGACAGGGCTGATTCCCAGCTCAGTTGTACTAACGCAAACCCAGACGAATGCCACAGACGTGAAGGTAGTTGGGCTCATTTACACAAGCAGAAGATGTGGCCCAGCTGTGGAGTGTCACTGGTGTAAATTGCATGGAAGAGGAGAATCAGACGTTCAGTCTTTGCCAGAGCAGAACCTGGCGCACGGCTTGGCCACTTCTACCTGTTTCATGGTGCCCAAAGACAAAGCTGGAGATTTCTCGGCTTGTGTGTATAAATCCGAAGCAGCTTAGCTGGAATCAGAGGAGTCAGGCTGCTGCTACACTGGTGTATGTGTGAGCAGATCTTCAGTAAAGCAGGGCTGACTCTCAGGGGGTGTATCGCCATTTGGGGATCTGGCCTATTGGAGTTAATGGAGCCAGGCCAGTTCATACCCGTTGAGGTCCGACATGTGCCTTTATTGCTCAGTGGCCACATTTCTCCACGTTACTGCAGACTTCTCACTTGGCAGATGAGCCTTTAGAACCGTGTTCTGATCTCAGTTACCCTGGAGCCACTCCGGATTCTGCACTCCTGCCCGTTTGTGTATACGTGAGGCAGTTGTGTGTGTGAAGATGGAGGGGGCTGCATGCTCCTTTGTGTAACTCTATCACAACGGTCTGCCACTGATAGATTGAACCTAGGGCTTTAGATTTTCAAGTTCGAGCCTGTGTACTGAAGAACGAAGCTTTCTCAGCTCATAAGCTGGCATTTGTGGTTTAAGCACTGGATGGGCGGGAAGTTGCGCTGTGTGAGCCTGCATCTAGTGTTCATTTGGGAGTTGAGAGATCCAGAGACTGGCTAGAAATCACAGGGAGGTTTCCAACCAACAGAGGGTGCGGTTCTGGAGTAGTCTTCCAATAGGTGGTGCGGGGGGCAAACGACTCAATTAATTTTGAGAGAGAGAGAGAGAGAGAGAGATGGACAAATGTATGAGTGCGATTGTAGGTCAGGGTGACTTCTGATGGTGAGGGGCGGGACTCACTTCTGCTTTGTCTTATGTTCCTAAAGCTCAGCTTCAGATTTTATTCCAGCCACTGTGAGGGGTCAGGAAGGGGATTCCCCCTTCAGTGCATTCTGAGCAGGTTTTTTATCTCCTTCCTCTGAAGTCTCCGAGTAGCCATGGCAGGAGATGGGACATCGGGTGGGTGGCCCATGCTCTGAGGTGGCACTGAACCATTCTCTCTCCAAGGTGTGTGGCTGGCTGGTTCTTGCCCACATGCTGAAGGTCTAACCCATCACCATACGTGGGGTTGTGAAGGAATTTTCCACCCGCTCAGGTTGGCAGGGAGCTTGGAAGGGTTTTGAGCTTTGTCTGCAGCCTGGAGTGCAGGTCACTTGCCAGGATTTTCTGGGTGTGTGTCATGTAATCATTTCCCTGCCATCGTAGGGGCTCGGACACTGGGGCATCTCGGCTCCTCCTGTTCTCAGTCCCTGGCATATACCAGTCTGCTCTCCCGCGGGTCTCACCTGTTTTGGTCTCCTTTCGGTTCCTGTGTGCAGACTGGATGATCTGCTGCTCCCTTCTGGCCCTGAACTCTCTGACTCTGTGACTCCATGAACGGTGGCTGCAGATGCAACACTGCGGGACTTTTTAAAATGGCTAATTTCCAGTGGTCGCCAGTTTGATGGAGAGATCAAATTGAAAGGAAAGGCCAGTTTCCCAGATGCTTTAGTTCAGCGTCATTCCACGTGTGTCCCTATGTCAGATTCCCAGCGACTCTAAATTGGCCTAGTTCCCTTTTACTCAATGGGGGCATGTTCTCCGCTGGTCTCAAGCAGCCACAGCACCATTGAAATTCATGGGGACAGATCCCCAGCTGGTGTGAACTGGCCGAGCGCACGGAGCAATGCCAATGAGCATGCGCTGAAGGTCTGTGACGCCTCGTTTTATAGCTGTTCCTGTGTTTGAAGGTCTCATTAAATAATTCTGACCTCCCATTTTCTTGGCCATGGAAGACTCTAGACATAAGGCCCTGCTCTGTCACCATAGCCACATCTATGGCACATTTCCCTGAGGTCGATTTCCTGCTCTGGATGCATTGCCCATTCTTTCTCCTCTTCTTCATCAGATTTTACCTCCTTGACTTTCACAATCAGTTCGAAATCTGTCTTCATGACAAATGGAGATTGTTGTTAGGTCAAGAACTGTCCATGTCCTTTCTCAGCTGGGACGTGACTAGACTTCCCCTGGGTGGGGTATGAATGTCAGCTCAGCACATGTAATGAGCCTGTCCCACTTACACCCCGGTTACAACTAGGCGTGGGAGAAGTTGATTTTTATTCTTTTATAATTACAGCAGAGGGGATCAATGTTTATTTTTCAGCATTGTTTTCCATTTTTTATCCATTTAAATGTCCAAGTTGCAGAATATTATGTGTTTTAAGCATTTATTTATCAAGTTTTATCCATTTTATTGATCAGTTGTGAGAAATTCTGTGGGGGGTCGGAAAATAGTTATTTAATAATGGTAGAAGATGAGATTCAACGAGCTGAAGCTTTATAACCATTAAAAAAAATTATCAGCATCACATGTCAAAACATACCAAGTAAATAGCCTTACGTCAAATGCTAATGAATTATAAAGCAGCATTTTTCTTACTTCGCATAGCTGTAAATTTTGGTTATTATTGATGGAAATAGTTTTCGTCGGTGTGTCTGTGCATGATGCAATCTAAGTTTATCAACATTTACCAATAAATATCTAACCCTTCCAAATCCGAACCATAACATAACATAATAGCAGACAAGTAATTTACATCAGTGTTCATGTCACGGCTGAGTTTAGACCAGAGTCTCGGGCCAGAGCCTCATCAGCATTAAACTGGTGATGCAAATGGAGCTACTCTACATATAATCATAGAAGATGAGGGTTGGAAGGGATCTCAGGAGGTCATCTAATCCAAGCCCCTACTCAAAGCAGGACCAACCTCAACTAAATCATCCCAGCCAGGGCTTTGTCAAGCTGGGCCTTAAAAACCTCTAAGGATGGAGATTCCACCACCTCCCTAGGTAACCCATTCCAGTGCTTCACCACCCTCCTAGGGAAAAAGATTTCCTAATACCCAACCTAGACTTCCTCCAATGCAACTTGAGACCATTGCTCCTTGTTCTGTCATCTGCCATCATTGAAAACAGCCTATCCCTTTCTTCCCTGAAATCCGCTTCAGGTAGTTAAAGGCTGCTATCAAATCTCCCCTCATTCTTCTCTTCTGCAGACCAAACAAGCCTAGTTCCTTTAGCCTCTCCTCAGAAGTTATATGCCCCAAACCCTTAATAATTTTCATTGCCCTCCGCTGGACTCTGTCTAATTTGTCCACATCCTTCCTGTAGTGGCGGCCTAAAACTGGACACAATACTCCAAATGCGGCCTCACCAGTGCCAAATAGAGGGGAATAATCACTTCCCGCGATCTGCTGGCAATGCTCCTACTAATGCAGACCAATATGCCATTATCCTTCTTGCAACCAGGTTGCACTGTTGACTCATATCCAGCTTCTTGTCCACTGTAACCCCTGTTTCCTTTTCTGCAGAACTGCTGCCTAGCCCGTCGGTCCCCAGTCTGTAGCTCTGCATGGGATTCTTCCATCCTAAGTGTCCTTGTTGAACCTCATCAGATTTCTTTTGGCCCAATCCTCCAATTTGTCTAGGTCACTTTGTATCCTATCCCTACCTTCCAGGGTATCTACCACTCCCCCTAGCTTAGTGTCATCTGCAAACTTGCTGAGGGTGCAATCTACCCCATCCTCCAGATCATTCATGAAGATGTTGAACAAAACTGGCCCCAGGACCAACCCCTGGGGCACTTTGCTTTTCACTGGCCATGAACTAGACATCGAGCCATTGATCACTACCCATTGACCCCAAAGATCTAGCCAGCTTTTTATCCACCTTATAGTATTTTCATCCAACAGCAAGAATACTAAGGGAGACCATATCAAAAGCTTTTCTAAAGTCAAGGTATACCACGTCCACGGCTTTCCCCACATCCACAGAGTTAGTCACTTCTTCAGAGAAGGCAATCAGATTGGTGAGGCATGATATGGCCTTGGTGAATCTACATTGACTGTTCCTCATCACCTTCCTCTCTTCCAAGTGCTACAAAATGGATTTCTTGAGGACCTGCTCCATGATTTTTCCAAGGACTGAGTTGAGGCTGACCGGTCTGTAGTTCCCCAGAGCCTCCTTCTTCTCTTTTTTGAAGCTGTGCACTATATCTGCCTTTTTTCAATCGTCCAGGACCTCCGCCCATCTCCACGAATTTTCAAAGATAATGGCCAATGGCTCTGCAATCACATCAGCCAACCCACTCAGCATCCTCACATGCATGACATCTGGCCCCATGGACTTGTGTATGTCCAGCCTTTCTAAAAAGTCCTGAACCTGTTCTTTCAGCTCTGATGGCTACTCACCTCCTCCCCATTCTGTGCTGCCCGGTGCAGTAAGTAGTCTGGGAGCTGACCTTGTCTGTGAAAACAGGCAAAAAAAGCTTTGAGTACCTCAGTTTTTCCCACATCCTCTGTTGCTAGGTTGCCTCCCCCATTCTGTAAGGGGCCCACACTTTTCCTGACCTTCTTCTTGTTAATAACATTCTCCTATGGAGTCAATGGGCCAGATTACCAGCTGGGGTCAATGAGCCAGAGCTCAGAGATCCTCAGTGGCTGTAAACTAGTGTAATTCAAGGGAGGCTCCGTTACACACGCTGAGCCCATGGCCCACGCCTGGAAGATGTTCCAGCCCCTCTCACCAGCACTGCGTTGCATTACAAAAGCCAGAGCAGGCCCCGGTGATGGTGGTGGAAAGTGGCCAGCTCCCCTCAGCCCCTCCTTCCCTGAGAATGTGCTGCCTGTCCAGCCACCGAGCTGGCAGTGACGGCACCGGAGACTGTGACTTCCTCTTCCTCTGTCAGAGGGGAAGGATCTGGCCCCCTCCCTGTGCCCAGACCAGACCGATGATGGCTGAGCTGAGACCCCAGCTCCTGGCCCAGAGCACCCAGCTCAGATTATCGCTAACTCTCCTTCTGCCTGCGGTGGGTGAGTGGCTTCCCTTGGCTCCTGTCTCTCTGTCCGTCATTCAGAGATCCCCCCATTCCCTACCACATGCCACATCCCCCCACACCCCATTCCCTCCCCAGAATTCTCACCCCCTCTCCTCTCTTCTCTTGCAGCCTCTCTTCAGACTCTCCACAGCCCAACTTCCCCCATAAGTAACAATGTCTCCTGTCATGGCTGAGGTCGTGCAGTGGGGGTGGGGATCCCTCTCTTCTCACCCCATAATATTTGCAATTGCAAGGAAAGGGGGTTCTCCGTTTGCCCTCTTTATCATGCCCTGGATGGCTCAGGCTGCCCCGTGCACAGGGTTCTCCTCTCACACCTGCCCCAGCAGTGGCAGCTCCCATACAGAGCAGCATCCATGTGGGAAAATAAATGTAATAAAATGAACAATATCTAGGGTTGCATTCCCCCCCTCCTTTTTCAATCTTGCATTTTTCCCTTAGCCACTGTGTCATTTTTCCTAAGTTGAGGAAGTTTTGAAAAGATTCGGAATGATAAAACAAAAAAACCTCCCACAAAGCCTTAAATATTTTTCACTTTACTGCATTCAGAGGCAAAAAAAGACAAAGGAAAAAGAGGAGAAAGTGGAATAATCAATGTTTTTCATTGTCCCTCTTTTTTGCACTGAAAAAGTGGGGGGAAAAGTAAATAAATACAAGAAAAGTTTCCCCAATTTTTCTCAGGTTTTTTCCTTTCCACACTGTGTCAAAAGACAGAAACATTGACAGAAGGTGAGAACTTCCATTAAATGTAAATATTTTAATTATGTTTGTTTGATATTGATTTGAAAAATGAAAATTTGTGTTGTATGCAAATGTTTTTGATAAAGTCACTGACAAAATTTTGACCAGCTGTACGTGTTAGGCACCGAGCACCAGATGTGTAAAAGTGCCTAAAAATCTAGATAGGAACCGAGGTGCCTTGAAATGAATGGGAGTTAGGTGCCTGCATGCTTTTGAAAACCCCACTAGGCACCTAAATACTTTTACAAATCTGCAAAATTCAAAACAAAGAAAACTTTCACTTCATTTAAAATGTCTCATCAGTAAATAAAGTTGGAAAAAACGCTGACATTTTCCCATGGTTTTGACAAGATAATGTTTTGTCTGAAAAAAGGTCAATTAGTCCCAGCTTAGTGGGTTCAAAACTCAACCGATGAGCCCTGCAGAGGTCTGAAAGCCAAGGATCATGGCATCAGGATTGTCACTGCCAACACATGGAGACAAGCAGCAGCATAGTCACTGCCATGATAAATTAGCCCCATTGCGGAACATGGTGCAAATCAGGGAGCTTCTCCTAGAACACAACCGCTCCTGAAGTCCAGGCTCTATTTCTCCTCTGCATCCACCTTCCTCCCACGTAGCTTGCTGATCAACCGCTTCATGTCCTCGTTCTTCAGGGTGTAGATGATGGGGTTCAGCAACGCAGTGATGGCCGTGAAAAACACGGACACCACCTTGTCCTCGGAGAAGCTGGTGGATGGGTGGGAGTAGATGAAGATGCAGTGGCCCAGGAAGAGTGCCACCACCGTCAGGTGGGCAGTGCAGGTGGAGAGCGCCTTGTGCTTCCCCTCGGAGATCGATTCCTTAGGGAGACCAGAATGACACCGTAGAAGACCACCAGCACCATGAAGCAGACCACGGAGATGAGCCCTGAGTTGGAGATGATGAGCACCTGGATGATGTAGGTGTCGGTACAGGCCAGCCTGATGACTGCACGTTGCAGAAGAAGTTGTCTATCTCCCGGGACCTGCAGTATGGCAGCTTGATGGTCATGTCAGTCAGGGCTAAGGCGTGAACGGCCCCACCAAGCCACACAGCAGCAGCCAGCAGCAAGCAGACCTTGTGGTTCATGACGGTGAGGTAGTGCATGGGGTTGCAGATGGCCACATAGTGGTCATAGGCCATGACAGTGAGCAGGAAGATCTCCGTGCAGGTGAAAAGGTGGAGGAAGAACAGCTGCACCACACAACCCCCGAAAGAGATGGTCTTCTATGCGGAGAGGAAGTCGGCCAGCATCTTGGGCACTGTGACGGATGCGTGGCACACATCGATGAAGGAGAGGTTGCAGAGGAAGAAGTACATGGTTGTGTGGAGGCACCGGTCGTGGACAGTGGTGACCATGATAAAGATGTTCCCAGCCAAGGTTAGCAGGTAGATGGGCAGGAAGACCATGAAGAGGATCAGCTGTGTCTCTGGGTTGGAGGAGAGTCCCAACAGGATGAACTCAGTCACTGTGATCTGATTCAGGGTCACTGCCTCTCCCATTTTTGTTCCTAGAGGGAAGAAAAAATTGTTATAGGAATTGGGTAGGATCCCCTTTAAATAGTTTCAGGGCCTTCCAGTGGGGCTGCTTTCTTCTGTTGAAGAAGCCATCAGAACAGAGATAGTTAGCTAGACCTTGTAGGTTTGTATATAGTTAATAAACTTGGTAATTCGATACCCAATGGTGTCTGTGTGGCATCTTCATATTCATGAAGTAGAGCTGGGTGCAAGTTTTTGAAGGAATGTTTATTCACTGCAAAACACAGTTGAGGCAGGCAGAAGCTAGTCATGAATTTGGTTCAAATTCAGTGAATAGTTTCACATAAAAAGAAGGCAAAATATTAGAAAAAATAAAAATGTTTTACTTTGACTTTTTGAAGCAAAAGTGTTATGTTTCAAAATGATGTTTCATTTAAAGTTTAGCTCAATGTATTTAAACAAAGAATGAAAAAAAACCACATCCCAAAATGAAACAAAACAAAACAAAACAAAACAAAACAAAACATTCATTTCAGGTCGAACAAAATATATTGTTCACCCTGAAATGAATTTTTTCAGGTTTTTGTTTCAGTGGAAAAACTGGAAAAATACCATTTTTAGTCAATCCACAACGAAAGTATTTTGAATATTTCAAATCAGTTATTCACTCAGCTGTAATAGACAGCAAAGATGCAACGGTTCTCTTGCAGGCCTTCACTGCTGTTAATGCCCCTTAGTGTCAGGCACTACACAGACACACAGCGAGAGGTGGTACTTTCCCTGAAGAGCTCACAGTCGAAAGAGGCAAGAAGTGGTGGTGGTGGGAAACTGAGGAGCAGAGAAGGGAAGTTTCTTCCTGAGATCAGTAGCACAATCAGGAATAGAATGCAGGTTTTCTGAGTCCTAGCCCTCTAACCACGAGAATCACATTGCTTCCCCATTTCAGTTCCCCTCTGCAAGGGTTCTCTCCCATCCCCCAATCCATATGAAAATGTAAAATACTAACAGCAAAGTCCAATCTTTCCAATACACTGCAGTTTAATAAAATTACAGCAAGGTGAATTTTTGGCTGATTTTTTATTGGTGAAAAATGCAGATTTGATTACACCAAAACATTTTGGGACTTTGTGCTGATTTGACCAAATTGTTTGTTAAAAAAAGTTCTGAAAAAAATCTAAATTACTTTTTATTTAAAAATATCTTTTAAAATATATAAAAACGGTTGAAATGGAAATGCATCAAGTCACTTGTCAAAACAAACATTTTGTTTGAACACAATTTAATTTCTTTTCACTTTTTGATTCACTGAAAATTGTGTTGTTTTCCATGATATTTTTACTTTATGAAATTGCAATCAATCAGAAAAAAATCTATTACCCACTAAATAAAACATGCCTTGTAATCAAGTGTGAAACTATTAGATTTTTATCGGTAAACATTGGTAAATGTGTATACTATACTATACATACACAAACCAATGGAAAATATTTCCTTTGACGATAATTGAAATTTACAGGTAGGCAAAGTAAGACAAATGCTGTTTGAGAACTCAGCACAGTTTCATTTAAGGATATTTACTCTGTATATTTTGACATGTGATGTTCACAATGCATTTTAACGGTTATAACGCTTTAACTTTTTGAATCTCGATGTCTACTATCCATAAATAATTGTTTGAACCCCCCATAATTTCCTGCAACTGTGAAGATTTAAATGGATAAAAATTAGAAAAAAATATCATAAAAATAAATATTAATGTTATCTATAACAATTATAAAAACTAAAACTAAAATTCTGCCAAAACAAAGACATAAACTGGTAATTTAAGCTACCCACACCACCTCATTTTTTGAAGAACATTCTTGAATTCGAGATCTTTGGGCCAGCTGTTGTAAATCAGGGTCACTCCTTCAGAGTCAAGGGAGCTGGGCTGATTTGTGCCAGCTGAGAACTTGGTCCAACATGTTCACGGCTTCAAAAGAAAGAAAGAAAATGAAAAAGAAAAAGATGACTCTAAGGACAGCAGTTCTTTTTCATCTAATAAATCACTAACTGTAAAGAACAGAGCCCACATTGGTGTCAATTGTCTGTAGCTCCAGTGGAGTCAAAGGGCACACTCCCAGCTCGGGTAAGCTAGTGATAGCACCACTAGAGTTGGTGCAGCCAGCCCTGCAAGTGGGGTAAATAGGTCACTGCTCTGTGGTGTCAAATTCAAGTCAGTTTCTCTCCCACTATTATTGTACTGATGCTCTCCAAAATAGACAGTTGGAGTCACAGCTACATTACTCCAGTTTTTACACTGGTGTGATTCTATTTCAGCCAAACTGGGCCTAATTCTCATTTACGTCAGAGCCTCTTTAGATACATCTGGTATCCTAAAGTGACCTTGAACAGGTTGTAAGTTACACTGAAACCCACGACACTTTATCCCGCTGGAGCCCTTGCACAGAGTCCTCAGTGCAGATGAAAAATGATTTCAGTGCAGTTATGCTGGTGTAAAACTGGAGTCACGCAGTTGTCAGTCAGGTATGGAGATTAATGGAACAAAGCTATTGGGCCAGATCTTCAGCTGGTGTAAATCTAACATGAAACAGGAGTAACTTGGCAGAGGATGCACCCTGCTGCTCTTCTCCAAAGTAATAAAGAATGACTTACAAAGAGACAACAACATGAGGAACTCCTGGCAAATTTCGTGTCTGGTGCAGTCCTGCCACAGCTGCTCAGCGCTATTGTTCTTCTCCAGATATGTAACCTCTCAAGTCAGCATCACACAGCCTGCAATGACATCAGTTCACCGTGGACTTGGGACTTAGGGATCTGCAGCCGTGCAACTGAAGCACAAAGCGAATCATTAAGATGCCCAAGTTCTTAGAATCATAGAATATTAGAGTTGGAAGGGACCTCAGGAGGTAACTAGTCCAACCCCCTGCTCAAAGCAGGACTAACCTCAGCTATATCATCCCAGCCAGGGCTTTGTTAAGCCACAGCTTAAAAATCTCTAAAGATGGAGATTCCACCACCTCCCTAGGTAACCCATTCCAGTGCTTCTCCACCCTCCTAGGGAAAAAGATTTTCCTAATATCCAACCTAGACCTCCCCCACTGCAACTTGAGACCATTGCTCCTTATTCTGTCAACACTGGTCTGATCTCCACGTTTTTATTCTGTTACAGAATATGGCCCCTTACTCCATGATATCCCCTCTTCAGAGGCTTGTCTTGGCATGCCTTTGTCTTTGTCAATCCTGACCCACATAACAGACATAGCTCGTCTCTAAGTATGCCCTTTGTTTTTTCTGGCCATTGAGTTGGCTCTGAGGGATACAATACCCAGCGATCTGCCAGAGAGGTAAGTGTTGATCACCCCCTTCCTGCCTAGAATCTGCTTATCACCTTCCAATGTCTTAAGGACTCTCTTCCGGTGACTGTCTTAATGTATGTACCTTAAGAACACAGTCTTCAGAACAGCTACATAACTCCCTACGCATTATCCATACAGATGTCTTGCGATGATCAAGATGAGCAGCGTGACACAGACTTTCAGTAGAGACCTGACATGATTCCTTTTGGCAAACCCAGAGTATTACTATAAATCTCTGCAGCCCTCTGCCCTCTG
>ML680826.1:4531-16668 GCA_007922225.1 Emydura subglobosa
GCGGAGCAGAGAGAGCACAGTGCAGGGGTTAGCGGAGCAGAGAGGGTGCAGAAGGGGGTTGGGGAGACGGGCACAGGAGGGGTTAGGGGAGAAGGCAGCACAGTGCAGGGTTACGGGTGCAGGAGAGGAGTGCGGGGGTTGGGGAGAAGGGGTTATTCATTATTTAACCCGTCTGCCAGACAAAGTCAGCAGCAGCAAGGGCCGGGTCTATATATAGGGGTCCCTGTCAATGATACAGCACCAAACTGGCTCGAGCTCCGCACCCAGTCACCTAGGAAATCACACACTAGTCCCTGGGCACCCCAAAGGGCAATACTACCCCTTATGAGACTTCTCCACCTCCCCCTTGACCAGGCTGAAACACCTGTCCACCACCCTTGTGGAGCTCTGTCTAGTTTGGGGTGAAGTGTTCTATCATACCAGGCTAAGCACAGTTCTGCTGACATCTGTTCATGCAACCGAAGGACAACATTTCATTACCCCAGCAGTTAACACAAAAGTGGTTTGTAGCCCAAAACCAGCCCCGCCAACCATTTCCCATTATGCTCAGCACCTAGGTAAATTATGCTAAATACTAATTGTACCCATGCAGATACAAAGCCCATGCAAATAAAGTGCCCCCCTTACTCAGACACTCAGACCTTGCTTACAATTATTATTATAATTATTGTGTATTTGACAAATAATTTCTAACGTACGTCTCAGATGAGATGCCTGCAATGACGCTCAGTATTATCAGTGACAACCAGCTCTAAGCTTCTCTGCCCTAGCACAAGATGGGTCCATCTTCCCCTCCCTCTCGCCAGGGTCTCTCCTTCCCTCACCTTATTCTTGGGAGCATGCAGAAACCTATCAGCAGGAGCCAAATATTTAATCTGGGAACCTTTACACTGCAAGGAGTTCTTTATTAATGCCATTGAACTCACCAAGTTTGCAGGATCTGCCCCCAGCTCCGGCTGCAGCTCAGCAGTGCAGAGCTTCGGAGCAGCGCTAGATCTGTGTCGAGTTGAGTTGATTTCTGTGGGTTTTGCCTCCTACTTTTTGTTAATGACAAATACAAAAACCAACGGGGTAAAATAAGCCTTTATCCTGTTTATTTGTGTGAAAATATTAACTCTGCAGTAACAGACCAGCGAGAAGGAAAGCTGATCCATAAACGATCCTTTCTTATGGCATTGTACTAAACCAGCCGGACAGAGCCGATATCCGAGACAAGCTGTAGGAAGTGATGTCTTTTACGATGTACAGAACGGTCTGTCCTTCTGCAGGGCTTTTTGAAGTTCAGTTTTTTTTGCCCAATCACAGGAGCTGACATAATGTGACAAATTTCTTGTAACCTAACAGTTGGCCGGGCACCCAGCTCTGCCCTCAGCCCCGGTACCAGCAGCAGCAGCGCAAAGTGAGGGAGGCAATGCACCACGTACCAGGCGATCCTGTAACTGCGCTGCTGCTGCTGCTAGTGCTGCATTCAGAGGTGGGCACCAGCCAGCAGCTGCCGCTCTCCGGTCGCCCAGCCAGGGATTAATTTGTGCCAGGCCTCGCTGGGCTGAGCCCCAGCACTTCTTTCAATACAAATTGAGTGCTGCGGGGAGGTGGTGGGGTCCTGTGGGGGGGATTCTGTGGGAGCCAGGGGTAATGGGGGGTATCCACAGGGGCCAGGGGAATGGGGGAGACTCACAACCCCTGGGACCAGGGGCAACAAAATACAAGTTCACCCAAGGCACCATTTTCTCTAAAGCCAGCCCTGAGCCCGGGGCTGCAGGGGTCAAGCAGGAGTTTTCCTAAAATAGCTGGGCCTGGATCCTCCAGGCTGGGCCAGGGCTGGGCACAGAAACGGAGGCAAGGAGCCTCTTTCTCCTCTGCTCTCAGCGCTGCCCGGCTGTGTGAAGGCAGGTGGGAGGAGGAAGTGCCCGGAATCAGATGCAGAAGAGACAAAAACGGGACTGAGGATGAGGGGGCCGTGGAGCAGGTTGGGACAATGAGCTTGTGTGGTGGAGACGGGGACTGGGGGCTGGAGAGAACCTGGGACGAGGATTGGGCGGAGGGGAAGACTGGGACTGGCTGGCCAAGGAGAACGAGACTCGGGGTTGTGGAGTGGATGGGACTGGATGGGCAGGAAGTCGGCCTGAGAGCCGCAGGAGGGGGAGGGACTGGGACTGGGAGTGGCTGGGAAAGAGGAGTGGGATGGGAGGACTGGAGCTAGAACTGACAAGGAGCCAGGATGTGCGGGGGGTGAACTAGCAATAGCTGGGCAATGAGATCGAGACATAATCTGGGGAGGGGGCGACTGGAACAAGGAGCCGGGGTTGGGGAAGAGACAGGACTGGGGCACGTACAGGCTGGGGGGACAGGACAAAAGGGGTCAAGCTTGTGGGAGATGGAAGAAGAATCTGTGCCCGTTAGAGCACCCCCTGCCCAGAGCCTGGAATGGGACCCGAGGTTCCTGAGTCTCAGCACTCCTCTGCTGTCCGCACATAATCTGGGGAACCCCTGGTAAAATGTGTGTCTGGCTCCCCCTAGGGCTGGTCCACAGAGCGGGGAGGACCTGCGCTTGCTCTCAGGTCTCAGTTAGCTCGAGTGGCAGGGTCTGTGCGAGGGATCTAAAGGGTCCAACCTGCTGCTGGACAATGTGGATGCCAGTATGATGGCACAGGATGGAATTGCTGGTTTTCAATTTGCTGTTTTAAAACCAGGCAATTACACACAAAAGCCTCTGTTAAAAGCACAGTATCAAGGTTGCCGAGTTAGGAAATGCCAGAGTTAAGGCTACAACCTTAATTCAGCCGCCTGGTGTGTGTGTGCTTTATGACACAGCCTGTCATGACGTGATCACTCACTGTTTCCCCCAGGACTCCTGCCTCGTTCAGTGCCCAGGACAGACCAGCTCTCAGGAGAATCCAGGGCTGTGCACTGAGGGGGGCTGTTGTCTGTAGGACCCTGTCCCAGGGTGACTGGTCCCTTTAAAGGGAACGGGTCCTGGTCATTTCACTAGTTAGCTGCCTCCTCATGGGACACGAGAGGAGACACCTACAGCAGATGAGGGCGAGTCAGGGCACTGCTGGGAGCTCCCTGCAGAGAGCTGCCTGGGCCCCAAGAGAGCCGTAGCTGGGAGCTGTGGGTGGAAGAGCAGGTGCAGAGGGAAGTGAAGGGAACTGGGGGACAGACTGGCCAGAGCTGGGGAGCCCAGCTGAGTAGCAGGTTGGTGCTGAGGTCCCTAGATGAAGCGGAAGAACCAGCTCAGCCGGGGGCAGGCTGAAGCCAAGAACACGAGGGTGATTCTGGGGAGCGAGGCAGTGACAGGAGTGTGAAGTAAAAGCGAAGATACTTCAGCTGATCCGTGTCCAACTTCTTTTCAATCTCACCAGTGAGGGGCCGTGTTCCAGTCCCATATGTCAGACCACTGACCACTGAAGCATCCTCTATCCTCAGCTCCGTCTCTCTACTCATCAAGGTAAGTGTAACATTCCTTCCAACATTTGTTCAAAATTATGATAACTCTGGATGTTTTTCCTCCCCTATAAAATTCTCCTCTTTGATTTTTGAAATTTGTTAAGTTCTTGGCCTCACTGACTTTGGTAGCAAGTTTTACATTTGAATTAACATTGTGTGAAAAAATAATCCCTTTTCAGTTGTAAATTTCTCATCTTCTAATTTCATGGACCGTCCCCTTCTTCCTGTGTTAGAAAACAGGGAGAACAGAAGTTCCTGATTTCCCGATTCTCTCGAAAGGAGAATCTCAGATCTCGTTTTTTTAAAAGTAAGTTTCTAGGGCTTTACTCTGCAAACGACCTTGAAATCCCAAAACATCATCACAGTTGACAGCCCAACTCTTTGCTGTGGGCCAGCAAAGGGGAACAGTCTCAAGCCCTGCATAGGGCAAGTAGGTGGACCAGGCATCACCACAGGCACAGTTTCCAGCCCTCACAGGGCGAGTAAACAGTCTACGGCCTGGCCCTCAGCAGGATGGGCAGGGAGCGGGAAACAGCCTTCAACCCTCAGCAGGGTGAGGCAATAGTCTCAGGCCCAGCTCTGATAGGGCAGGCCGGCAGTGGGGGAATGGTCTCTAGCCCCAAAGGAGCAAGGAAATAGTCTCCGGCCTAGCCCTCTGGCAGGGTAGGCTGGCAATGGGGGAAAATAATCTCTTGCCCCCAGAGGGGCAAGGAAATGGTCCAAAGCCTGGCCCTCTGGCAGGGTGGGGCAGGCAGCAGGGAACAGGTTCTGGCTGTCAGCGGGCGCTCACCCCTAGGTCAGGGTAGGAAGGGGGAGGGGGACGCAGGCCAACCCGTCTCCACTGCATCCCAGCCCAGGGCCCTGGCAGTGACGGGCTGTCCCGTCGCTGGGTCGGCGCGGCTCCAACCAAAACGCACAGCCTCCATGCGAGCACAAGGTCAGACCGCCTGTAGACAGCTTCCCTGGGCTGCTTCCCACAACCTCTCCCTAGGGTACCTGGTCCCTGGGCCGTACCCTGGTTCCTCGGGGCACTCTGCTCGAGGGAAGCTCCAGAAGCCCTCGGCCTTGTCGCTTGACAGCAGGTCCAGGAACTGTTCAGGGTCATCTGCGGAGGGCAGCTCCTCTAGGTCCCAGGATCTGGGGGTCCCCTCCGGTCCACAGGGGGTTGGCAGCTCAGGTAGCTCCTCCAGGTCCTCAGGGCCCCAGGCAGTGGGCAGCTCCGGCAGCTCCTCCTCTGGGTCGTAGGATCTGGGGATCTCCTCCAGCTCGTCTGGTTCAGGGAGTTCCTCCAGCTCCTCCGGGCCCCACGCCGTGGGTGGCTCCAGCAGCATCTCCTCCGTGGAGCAGTCGGGTGCGGCTCAAGGCTTGGGCACCAAGGGAGAGGCGTCCTTCTCCCTCGGCCGTTGGCTCTGACTGAGCGGGCAGGCCTGGCTTTTATACCCCTAGCCCCGCCCACCTGCTTCCTGTCAGGTGCTGTACTCCCAGGTTCCAACCCCCAGAGGCAGTTTGGCTCTCCCTCAGTGTCAATCTCCAAGGGAGGCCACGCCTCCCGGCTACACTGCGCTTCACCCAATGTTAGAAACCTCAGTACACAACACAAATGGTTTGCTGAAATCAGGGCTGACCAAAGCAGGCTCGTTAGACAACTCCTCCTTTATGTTCTGGAAGCCTTTCTCACAGGTCTTTGTCCACACCAGCTGGTCTGGTTTCCTCTTTTCTGTCAGATCTGGTATCACTAATTTCACCATATCGCTAACACTTCGGTAATAGTTGGCCAGACCAATAAAGGATTGGACCTGCTGGTCTGTGAGGGGCAAGCCAGCTCTTAATGCCTTCTACCTTCAAAGGGTCAGAGCAAACCAACTCACTGCCTATCTAGGACACAGGGTGGGCTATCTCTGAACCCCCATTTCAAGCGTGCCTTCCACCTCCTCTGCATTTCTCCTTTAGCCCTGTCTGCTCTCTAGGAGCTGGGCAGGGCCCCGAGGTTTGAACAGAACGTACCATCTTGTCAGTTAAACCTGGCCAGTTGGAAAATAGCTGTTTGTGGTGCTTTAAAAGGAAGAGCATTTCCTGCTCTTGGGTTGGATTTAAACCCTCCCTGAACTCAGTGCTTTCCAGAGGAGTCTCTTCCCTGCGCTCCTTGACTAAATCTATTACAGGAATGGAGAATGTTTCCTCATCAGCACAACAAATCATGTTTACTGCCTTCTCCCTTTCATGGTAAGCTTTTAATCCACTGATATGCACAGTTTGAACAGCTCCTCTGCCATTGGCTTCCTTACATCAGATGTGACTTCATTTACACTTTCAATCACCTCGAAAGGTCCTTCCCAAGAATCCCGCAGTTTGTTTTTCCTCACAGGGATCAGCACTACCACCAAGTCACCAATATCAAACAATCTTTCTTCAGTATGCCGATAATACCAAACTTCCTGAGTTTCTTGACTTTTCTTAAGGTTCTGTTGCACTAAATTCATCATAACTTGTAAATTATCCTTAAAACGAGTGACATACTGTCCTACCGGCGGTCTTGTTTCATTAGTACTGCCCCACAAGAGCGTCAAATCAAATCTAGGAGTCTCCTCCCCTGCCTGCCATACAGGCAATCAAAGGGGGCAAAGCCAGTAGATTCTTGGGGAACACTTCTGTCTGCATACAGAAGATAAGGGAGAAACACATCCCAGTCGTGCTCAGACCTGGAGACATAGATTCTTAGCATAGCTTTTGAAGTTCCATTAAATCTTTTCATAAGCCCATTAGTTTCTGGTGCCAATGAGCAGCCTTTATATGCTTCACTCCACATAATTCCTACAACTGTTTATAGACTACAGACATGAAATTTGCACCACGGTCTGTCAAGATTTCTTTGGGAAAACCTACTCTGCTGAAAATGGTGACTAAAGCTGTAGGCAAGGTTGTGGCTTTAGGGTACCTGGTGGCAGAATCCATCACAATCAGTACATATTTCTTTCCATTCCTGGGAGGTTTAGTGAAAGGTCCCACAATATCGACAGACACTCTGGCAAGTGCCTCCTTAACAATAGGCAAAAGCTGCAATAGTATTTTGCAAGGTCGCTTTAATGGCTTACGCTTCTGTCACAAGTCACAACTCTTGCAGTAATCTTTTACTGCCTCACTTATCCCAGATTAACTGGTACCCTAGGGCTTACACCAAAGACAGCGCTGGTAGTCAATTCTATAGTACACTAAGTGAAGATTTACTAGCTCAGAAAAGGAAGTGAGAGTGATGGAGAGGTTAAAGTAGGTAAAATATAAGCACAGATGAATCACAGTTTGTAATTCCAAATGGTGGCAGTGATGTAATAAGCTGCTAGTTTCCCAAAAGTGATTTCAGGGTACCCAGATTGTCGCTAGGAATCTCCGCTTTGCATCTTGTACACTTCCCTGTAAGAGTCCAAACAGTCCAGAGATGAAGGATCTTTCCTTGAATCCGTATTTATAGCTTCTTCTCACAGAAAACAAGCCGACAGCATTACTACTGTCGTAGGAAAGCTCAGGGCCCTCCTAAATAAAGACTTGATTGCATAGTTCTTTGAGGCAGTTTATTACGAGCAGCTCGGAGAAGTGTCAGTCACCCTAAGGCTCCCGAGGACTTCTACCTTACAGACTCACACGACTAAGTTTTATACAGTATTCAGACAGAGAACAAAGAAAAAGATGACGTATTGCAATACATTTCTATTAGCTCAACCTTTTCTACACTAAGATATACTAAGAAATTCCTCCATATTGCTAATTGGACAGGGCCCCTGATTACCATAACAACTATCTTTTGAAGCTAGCTAGCAATGTCCCCTTATCTACTGACCGCTGCAAAAACCTGCAACATCTGCAAAATGTACCTGTGTCAAGGCTGAGAAAGCTACTAAACATCCAAGATGGAATCTTTAGCATACAAGATGGAGTCTTAAAAGCTTAATACAAAATAGAATATATAACTAGGTATAAAAGTAGAATACAAAAAATAAAGTATATAAAACTGTTCCTTCCGCACTACCCACATGAGCTTTTCCTTTGATGACGGAGAGTGAGGAATGCAGTCTGAGTTTTTGACCTCCGATCATCACACGCAACGACCACTTGCTTTGAAATGAGCCCATTTCTGTTAAAGTTCAGCATTTGCACTCCACTAGGTTTCTTTCTCACTCGATGGGTTACTTAGTTACAGGGGTATACACACTGGAAACGTTTGCTACTATATTATAACAGGACACTGACAAGTGAAAACAATGCAAGTGACACCCCCCGTTTCCAAGAGTTTAAACAGCAAATACACTCTCCGACATTTAACAAGCACTTGGATCTATGCTAACACACAGGTGAATTGGCCTGGTGCTCTCACATGAGCTGGCACCTAGACTGCCAGCATCACAAAGTGGATGTAGGGTTGTGTGAACGTGACATGGGTGTTATAATTATCCCCGTTATAAACCCAGAACATTCAGAGTTAAGGCTGAAAGGAATCCAAACATGCTGGGTTATGGAAATGCACAGTTAGGGTACTCAACCCACCTTATGTTTGCCTTGTAGGGACACAGAGTGAAAAAGAAAGAAAAGAACATGTGTCTTTAAATATCAGTTTAATCTCAGCTGGGACCACAAATATGAAAATGCCTTGACAGCAGCCGTACAGTTATTTCACACTGTCCCTAAAGGACAGAATTAACATTGTTTGGGTGCCTTCACTGTGCATGTCCTTACCTCAACAAGTTTGGGTTTCTTTTTAGTGTACTTTAACTATGCATGTCCTGGGGTTAGAGTATTAGGTTTGGTGATGATTACAATATCCCTGTAAAACATTTAAACCTAAATTACTGGTAAGTACTGTGTACCTTAGATCTAGAAGGAACCTATGCTATAATTGTGATACGACCTGTGCCCAGGGTAGCCACCTGATAATGCCAAGGTCAGGGCAGGCTGCAAAAGGAGAGCAGATTTTCCTCACGCTGGTGGGCGACATTAAAGCCCGGCTTCCCAACCAGCCACGAACTGCTTCTGATTACCCCACTCTGGATATCAGGAAGCCAGTCCACAAATGCCCACAGCCCCCTTCACTGCATTTCAGCTCCAGGCTCCCAAATCGGCACCAGGTCCAGCAAAGAGACCAGTTACTAGAACTCTCTGCTGTTTGCTAAAAAGGTTCCCTCTGACCCCAAAGGGTCAGCCACAGCACCAGATCAATATAAATTTGGCTCTTACCTAAAATACCACACTGGCAGCCAATCCTTTAGTATCTAAACTAAAGGTTTATTGTAAAAAGAAAGAAAGAAACCATGAGAGAAATGTTAAAGGGTTAAAGTAAATCACAGATATACAAATGATTAAAAGTCCATATACTTCAGGTTTCTGGAAGAAATGTGGGTTTGCAGGCTTGTGTAGTCCCCTCTGGTTCACATCCAGTACCTGGATGGGTCTAAGTCCTTCGGTTCAGTTGCAAGATGAATTGTTCCAGAGATAGGTGTGTGTCTGCAGACTGGACAGGAACAAAGACAAAGATGGATCCTGTGGTTTGATCTTATAAACCCCCTCCCCCGGCCATGTGGCCTGTGGGCAGTCACAAGACCCAAAATGGAGTCCATAGTCACACGGGCCAATCCTGGTGACTCCTCCGGTGTGCCTGGGTTCCATAGTCACATGGGACAGTGCTGATGCTTCATCAGGTAGGCTGCCTGCAATGGAGTCCAGAGTCACGTCAGCAGGTTCTGGTGACTCAGTGGTGATGCTGGCCTCTCCCTCAGGGCCCCTTGCACCTGGGAATGCCTTAATGGGCCATTATGCAGGCCATTGTTCTGCAGCCTTCCTAGCTGGGGTGTTGCCCAGGCAGAGCAGTTTGAAATACAGATATCTCAAATACATCTATAACTTCCCTTTCACATATTACACGTGAACATAAGTATTATTATCTTACTTAGCACATTACAACCTTCCTAACAGTACCTGACATGGCCTATCCCACATGGATTATTATGATTCTGCCATGCTGATGTCACACAATATACTAAATGCCCCCCCACTCAAGCCAGCCCGCATGACAATAATCTCAGTGCTTTTCCATTCATTAACATGTTTGGATTACTTTAAATTTAATCTTAACTCTCAATTTTCTGGATCTTTAATGCTTCTTTTGGGATAATTAAAACATCACTATAATGTTCTTACCATTAAGTTGTTGTTATGGAGTCAACTTGAACTGCAGTTTAACCTGATTTTTAAAAAACAAGGAAATTCCTAGATAAAAACTATGAACATGTCCTCTATGGAAACTGAACATTAAACCCAAAGGGTCTGAGAGTGAATGAGACTGAATGCCAAACTCTTCTCAAGGTGATGGTGGCCAAATATGCTGTCAGTGCCACCATCTCCCCTGAGAATGCTTGTCTCTGTCCCCTTGAAAATACGCGATGGCAGCCATTTTGAAAGGGGTCAGTTCTTCATGGAATTGTCCGTAGTATATCATCGTTCTTCAACCACGAATGAAGGGAGAAACTTTCCTGTGAAGAATGGTGGCAAAAAAATGAGCATTAATCCTAAAAAAAATCTCCAGATGTCATCAATGTACAAATGATTTTTAACCATATGATCAGTTTGAAAGGTCTGCACTGTTCTGATATTAAGATCATGTGGGACAAAATAAATCTTCTCACACGTTTGCTAAATTTATTTTAAAAAATTAAAAATAAATTTGAACTCATGAACACATCGATTTACTTGTAAGTTGTCAGAGAGATTTATTCTGAACTCAAAAAGCGGCATAACTCTGGGGAGCCCACACTGTATTTTTTATACATAACAAAGTTGATGAATCCCAGCTTTATGTGCAAACCTGAGCACAACCCTAACTACGCAACACAAAGGATCCTGGCGAAATTATCGTCTGCTAGGATTCTATGAATGGATTTTTGATGCCCTGTACATGGGTGGTTCCCAACCTTTTTGAGTGAAAGCCTCACTAGTTAAAACACGCGCTTCCCCCCGTCCGCACCCTGCCCCCTCACCGGCCATAAACACACATAACCCCTATAAACACCTGTAATGATAATAATAATAACATCATCATGATCAGGTATTTCTCTTACCTGAGTAAGAAGCTAAGCCTACCCTGGCGCAGCCGCCACCACATGCCCCTGTCGCCCATCGCTCATGGACAGAGGGTAATGTAGGCATGCTCCGGTGGGTTGGCTGAGGCTGCTTCAGGCCCCCACCGGTGCCGGGCTGCTCCTCTCCAGCCGGGCACTTGGCCAGTGCGGGTTTGGGGGGCGGGGCGAAGGGGGTTTTCCTCCACTCCGGCCGGCGCGGAGCTCAGGGGGCTAAATGACCTCAATATTACTGAAGCTTCATGGACCCCCTGGAATCTGTGGCACCCCCCCAAGGGGGTCCCGCCCCCCATGGTTTGGAACCGCTGCTATACATAATGAGTTTGGTCAATCCCCAGTTCCAGCTCCCATGTCACAAACCCATCGCTATTCTTTGCCCCGGACTGTAAGCATTTCATGGAGGGACGCACTCTTCCTATGTGTTTGTACAGTGCCTGCCACAACGGGGCCCTGATCTCAGGCGTGTCTGCTAACCAGACCTTCTTCAGCAGGGCCCAAATTGCTTTATTCACTAGAAATGTACAGAAGTTGGCAGGACGAATTGTCACACCACTTTGGGAGTGGATGGGGGAAGCTCAAAAGTCAGAAGACAGACAAAAAACCAAAACCAAAGAAAACCCCACTAGCTGAACTTTTAAAAATCATGATTATTGGACCCATGACATGAGTTTTTGGGATCTCACTCATGACACAGAAGAAAGACTACCCAGCCTGATGACATTTTTAGTGTCCGAGGGTGCCTGCTGCAGGAACTGCTAAGGCTGCTTTGGTGCCTGCTCCTGCCAGGTTCACAGACTCATAGAAGATCAGAGCTGGAAGGGACCTCAGGAGGTATCTAGCCCAACCCCCTGCTCAGAGCAGGACCAACCCCAACTAAATCATCCCAGCCAGGGCTTTGTCAAACCAGGTCTTTAAAATCTCTAAGGACGGAGATTCCACCACCTCTCTAGGTAACTAATTCTGTTTGTCTGGCCTCCAAGGGTTGGCTCCTCCCTGGAATTTTTCTTCTCCAGCTCTCGTTGCTTGGGGGGCGAGAGGAAACGCAAGGGGAGAGGTACAGCGTAGGTCACCCTTGCACAGTTCTGGCTCCAGGGGCACTGCGAGAAGAATGACCCAGTTGCGTCCCATCTCTCCTCCTACCCCTGCAATGCTGCAGGACCTGCTGAGGCTGCTTCAGTGTCTGCTCCTGATAATTTGAGAGTTCTTGAAACCACCAAGGCAACAATGGGCAACAATGACCCAAAACAGTTATTTACATGGGAAGCTTTAAATGCAGGATTTCTTCCTGTAATGTAGATAATTCTTTCTAGAACCTCCATCTGATCCTTCGTGTCAGATGTGAATAAGTTTCACCAAAAGTGAGGGGAAACCAGTGCTGTGTGGAACAAAGGTAGTTTGGGGAGTCTTGGGACTAAAATGAGTGATGTCCAGAACCACATGGTTTGGTTTTTCTGAACAGTTTCCTCATGGAAAGCTTCACTTTTATTATTATTTACTAGCTGTATTATCGTAGGATCAGGACCCCATTGTGCTAGGCGCTGTACAGACAGAGCAAAAAGACAGTCCCTG
>ML680827.1:3770-14571 GCA_007922225.1 Emydura subglobosa
CTCTCTGCCCCCCTTGTGCTCCCCTGCCCATCATCCCCCCCATTCTACCCCCAGTACCCGACCCTCCCCCTCTGCCCTCCTTGCAGCCACCCCAACATTCACCCCCCTCAGCCCCCCTGGTGCCAGCCCCTCCACTCGCCCCCCGTGCCCTGGCACCCACCCCTGCTATCCTCACCTTCTCCCCATTAACAACTGCACCTTTGCTTGCTCCCCTGGGGTCTGCCTTTCCCCTCTCTCCTTTCTGACCCCCAGTGCCTGCCCCTCCCCTCCTGTGTCCTGGATCCAGCCCCACCTTTCACTGCCCCTCTGCCCCCTCGAGCCCACCCCTCTCCTCCTTCCCCTGCCCCTTGGAGCTCCCTAGTCCCTCACAACTCTCTGCCCCTGGTGCCTACCACCCTCCCCCTCTCCCTCTCGATGTCTGCCCCTTCTCTTGCTCCCCTGTTGCCCCCTGGGGTCTGCCTCTTCCTCCCCCATCTCCCTGTTAGTGCCCAACACAACCTCACCCCTTTGTCCCCTTGACATCTGCACCTTCCCCCGCCCCATCCTTGGCCCACCTGGAGCCCCCCCAACCCTCGTGACCACTCTGCCACTGGGGGCTGCCCTTTCCCTTGCTCCCTCTAGTCCTCTGGGGCCAGCCCCCCTTTCACTCCCCCTCTGCCTCCCTGGGACTCCTCTTCCCCCTTAGTTTCCCTGACACCCACCCCTCCCATCGCCCCACTCTTCCCCCTGGCACCTGCCCCAGCCCTTGCTCTGCCCTCCGGTGATCACCCCTGCCCTAGACACCCCCGCTGCCCCCAGCTCATGCCTCACTCTGTGCCCCTGATGCCTGCCCATTCCCTCCCCCCCTGCTCCTGGTGCTTGCCCCACTACTCCTCCCCCCACCTGACCCTGACCCTTCTCTTCGCTCCCCTCTGCCACCTAGAGTCCCCCTCCTAATTTCCCTGCCCCTTGAAGCCCCTCCCATTGCCTCACACCCCTCTGCTCCCTAGTGCCCCCCCTTCCCTTGCTTCCCTATGCCCCCTGGGACCTGCCCCTCCCTTCACCCCCCATCCTCCTGGTGCCTGCTCCTTCCCTTCCCCCCACTGCCCTTGTGCCTGCTTCTCCCCTCGGCCCCTCCTCTGCCTCTCCCAGCATCAGTCTGTCCCCTCCACTGCCCCTGGACTGCTGTCCCCTGCCCTTTCCCTGATGACACCTTCTCACCCCTCCCCGGCTCCTGCTGTCCATCCCCTCAAGTTTGCTCCCATGGAAAGAGGGGCCCTGACTCCCCTTAATGGGCAACAACCCCCCCCAGCGATTAATGGGGACACAGGTTAATTTCCCTTTGGTCCGCGTGATCAGCCCCTGCCCCGGCCCTGACTCTGTGACTCTCTCCCCAGTGGACATGACTCTGAATCCAGACACGGCAAATCCCTGGCTCGTCCTGTCTGAGGATCGGAAACTTGTGAGATGTGGAGACACACGCCAGGATCTGCCCGACAATCCTGAGAGATTTGACACTTACCCTGAAGTCCTGGGCACTCAGGGGTTCACGGGCGGGAGGCGTTACTGGGAAGTGGAGGTGGGAGACAAAACTCATTGGACTCTGGGGGTTTGTAGGGAATCTGTGAGCAGGAAGGGGTGGGTCACTGTCACCCCTGAGAATGGATACTGGGCCGTGTGGCTGAGGGATGCACCTCTTCCATGACCCGCCTCTCCGTGAGTGTCAGGCCCAGCCAGGTGGGGATTTTCCTGGACTATGAGGCGGGCGAGGTCTCATTTTACAATGTGACTGACAGGTCCCAGCTCTTCACTTTCACCGACACCTTCTCTGGGACACTTCACCCTTATTTCTGTCCTGGTCTCAATGCTGGGGGTGAAAACGTGGCTCCCGTGATCATCTGCCCGGTCCCAGCCCAGCTGGAGGGAATCTCTGTCCCTGACAGCGACACCCGTGGCAGAGACTGTCCCCTCCCAGCACTGAGCAGCCCCCACGCCTGTGCCCAGGGGATGGTCTAAAGGGCATCACCTGCCCCCCCACCCACCACCCACCCCTCAGTTCCCAGCACCAGGCCTGTGAGCTGAGGGAAGGGAGAGGGGCAAAGAAGAGGGTGGGGGGAGCCGGCTGCTGGGCTGTGGGGCAGGGCTGGATGTGTCGGTTGGGTGGGTTCAGCATCAGGGGTGGATGCTGAGGTGGGGTTGGGGATGCAGCAGCAGGAAGGGAAGGGCCCAGCTGACACAATGAAGACTCTAGGGGATGTAGCAAAGGGAGAGGGGAGAAGGCCCAAGGAGGAAGAGCCCCTGGCAGAAATGATGGGGGGGAGGGGAAGCCCAGTGAGTGCAATGCGGCTTGTTTCTGTTATTTGCTGTGAATTCTAGCTTGAATTTGTTCTCTCTCTTCTTTTCCTCCCTTCCTGGCCATCTGCGCAAGGAATGAGGCTAACAAATAACTATTCCCCCTCCTACTCAAGGCCGTTGGTGGGAACAGAGCATTATCTTCTTTTCCTCCCTTGCATATCGTATATTTTAAAGAATGTTAGTAGGTTTCAAGGTAAGGTGCCTGCGCTCTGTGCAATAATCCTGTAAACAACAAACAGGGGCGGGTATAACTGTACTCATTATGTAGTTGTTAGTATTCATTTTATAGATGTCAATGTAACCTAATAAGGGTCTATGGGGGTTGCTGGGAATGTATATAGTTACACACTGTTATGGATACAAGGATTGTAAAGTAACCCCTTAGTCACTCACTCGCGGCATCGAGATGGAACGAGCAGGCAATAAAGGTTCCGTCTCCTCAATCCACCCCCGGGACAATCTCTTTGGTTATTTCTAACAATTACGTTAGTTTCTGCTGACTCATTTAAGGAATACAAGTCTTTCTCTATTTCTTTACCAAACTACATTTGTTGTGTCCTGATAACAAGACCACAAAGAACTCATTGAAATAAAAAATGGACACTCACAGCACATTGCCTGGAAATAATGTGAGATTTAGAGCATACAAGATAAAGTTGTTCCAGCAAATGTATTAATTACTTGACGGGATAGCTGAGCAGAGTGCGAGGGAAGGCACATCACAAGGCATGGCTACAACTACTTGTTTTCTCTTTGGTGCAGTATAAATATTTTCAATGTAATTCAGTTTTGAAGATTTATTCAAAATATTCAATTCATGGCACAGCACCCTCTCATTATCTTGAGTGTTTGAAAATAAATACTCTAAAATTACCCTGTGATGGAGTCAGTTGCTTTTCATCCTGTCTGCTGGTTTCTAGGTGGTACGAGCTGGTGAAGCTCCATGTTATTCCCAGTTTTTCACACAGGGAATCGTTGAGCTGAAAATAGATAATTTTCTCATAAAATTTCCTTCTGAAATACCTGTGTTCCTTTCCTATTTCCCACTGAAATTATGGGTATATGGGTTTCGTACCCAATCTTACTGTGTTATTACACTGGAAAATATTTTGGTAAGCAGGTTAATGTACAAAATCATTTTTGGTACCTGAAGACACGTAAAATTGTGTTGTCAACAACAACTTACAGCACAAACTCTCCCGGCAACAATGGTGGGGATGTTCATGTGTAAATATCTGACTGTGGAAGGGCTCCCCCATCAGCTCCTGGAGCCCCTGGCTGGCAGGCCTGCTATGAGAATTAAGCAGCACCAATATCTTTATTACTCTCTATGCTCCGGGTACAACACAGCACAGCAGCAGTTATGTGGAGCCCCTTCCTGCTCCCTGGCTCAGCCTTTTACACTGTTACTCTCTGCTCAAGCTTGGGAGCTAGTTACTTCACCAGGCTCCCGACAGGTGCAAGTTTTCCCCTCGACCCTTCCAAGCCCAACCACCTCAGTCCCTCCTCCCCTCACTACACCCGTGCCCTGGCTGTGCTCCGTGACCAGGAGGCTGGCTCCAAAGGGCTCAGTGTGTAGCTGCTAACAGCCCCTGTCACACTGCTGTGATTGTGTAGGTGACCATATGGTGAAAATAACACCATAAATTGTTACCTCATTATTCAGTTTGAAACCCAGCTCTGCCAGTATCCGATCTGGACTTCCATGTCAATATCTACTGTTACAGTGTTTCTTATCCACCTCATGTGCTAGCATAGTTTGAAGTGGAAATCCTTCCACCTATTTCAAAAAATAAGCTGTAGCTCTCAGCACATACTGGTATCCCTTCTTCATTACTGGGCATGACCCCATGAAATCCATTCCCAGCAATTCCAAGGGTTTAACAACGTATGTGCGAGGATATAGGTTAGAGTTCTAATTTGGATCTTACCTATGAATTTTTAATAAAAATCCCATATATAGTAAACAAAGACAACAGTCTAATGTGTGGGTTTTGTGATAGTTAAAGTCTGCACACAGTCAGAATCTAAGTTTGTGTCTTTTTTCAAAAGTCAATCAATACAATACAGGCCAAAGTGCTGCAAGTGAAAACTTGAATAAATACGTTTTGCCAGCAGTATGAGCCATCAAGGTAATTACTTCCCTGTGTCATCCATGGTTGCTCCTGGTATAGGTAACTAGAGGCCTTAATGTGTAACAATAATAAATTCTGATGATAATAAACAATTTGCTTGGCTAATCTTTAAAAACTTCCATGGTTCTATTAAAGGCAGTAAATAAGACTATCATGTAGATGTAATACGCAATTAAAATATTCCTAATGCAGTGACAGTGAAAGCATGATAAACTAATGTGTTAAGAAGGAGAGCTAGAAGAAGTGTGTGTGTCTTAAAATGCACCTGATTGCTTTGCAAGATGGTATCCAGATGTAATTCCTTCCCCCCCTTTGCAGAAACACAGAAATCTCTCAACCTGGTGTGGAGAGACACCTATGATCATATTAACATTTATGTTTGAAAATAATATGGCAAGGGAAAAGAGCTTACATTTTCACATCAGATTTATAAATATCTTTCTTTGCAATGTAAATGTTGATTTTGACTTTAAATAGAACTTAAATGTCTGCAGATCTTGTTTTATTACTTCCCATACGCACTCATTGAAATCTTCTGTCATTCTGGGCTAATAATATCTCGGTGTCAGTGCCAGGCTTGTTTTGACTGTTCCTTGAGGTCCACTCCTAGCACTGTCATGGAACAGGTAGAACAGTTCTAGGGTGTGTTTCAAAGTGTTCACGTCCCTCACCTTCCTACCTCTTGCAAACTGCTTATGTTTCTCTTCTGCTATTCAGAGAAGATGCAGATGTGATGATGCTGTCAAATATTCCAGTTATGATATGTGTGCTATAAGGTATATGTACATAAAAGGTATTTGCATAACACATTGGTACAAGCTCTCATGGGTTTTATCAAGGCTATAGATACTGGGAGGTTGTAATTGTATGTTAAAGGTTTTTAAACTTAGGAATCATTGTTCAGTTAAAATGTGTGGATTGTTATTCTTTGTGAATACACTGGACAAAATCATTCAGAAATAAAGTCAATTATAGCATATATTTCTAATATTTTAAACTTATATTAATTGGTCATGCAAGAGAAAAATGCATTTGTCACAGTGGCTATACAAAAGGAAATTTTGTATAAAAAAAAGACAGAAAAACAGTGAGCGTAATCACGGTCCCAGTGAAGTTAATGGTAAAACTCTAGTTAACTCCAGTAGTACAGGGTCAGTCCTGTCATTTAAGTACTGAAGATTTAATTAGGGTGAGCATATGTCCCACTTTGGCCAGGACGGTCCTTTTTTTAAGCCCTGTCCCAGGCCTCCCGACTTTTTTTTTGTTTTGTTTTGGTGCGCAAAAGTGGGCATTTGTCCTGCTTGCTTTTGCCAATGTGTCAATAAAAGTAGGGTATGTGGAGGAACATGCTGGGAGGGAGGTGGGTGGTGGGTGACAAGATGCCAGGCCAGCACAGGGGTGGCAGGGCTTGGGCGACACCAGCCCTAAGCGGGGATGAGGAGAAGCAGGCAGGTCTCGTGCCAGCCCTGTACAGGAGAGGAGATTGGGCGAGGGGCTCAGGCCAGCCCCATGAATGGAGGGGGGAGGCTTGGGATAGCCCCACGCAGTGTCCTGTTTGGGAAATATGGTCACCCTAGATTTAATTATAATCTTTTTCATCACACACGGACAAAAACAGAGAAAGAGAAAGAGTTTGACTTCCAATAAAAAATTAACAGAAAATCAGGACAGATTAAGTTGCTCTGATTCATTCATTCTTTTGGATATTGGAGCTATTTTTCTGGTATCCCCAAACCTGGGCAATTCTTTCCCCAAAGGACTTTCCTGGGTATTCGTCACAGAAAAAAGCCTTTCGCATCCTATTAATTGATATTTGATAATTGCAAACATATCTACATACATATTAATCAAACCTTCTTTTCAAAGCATGACACATACATTGGAGACACAATCATAGTAAACCACACTTAACGATGCAGCATTCACAGGCCTTCATGAGGGTAAGACAGGAAAGTTTGAGCTGTGTGCCTAAGTTCCATTTTAACCTTTGAAAATCTGTCCAGATGTGATCAGTGGAGATCAAGTTTCATTTAAATTAATCAGATCACCTACAAAATTGTAATTGCATAAACTCATAATTAGTGGGGACAAGAAATGTAATAGCACAAAGATAACGTAAAATCTAAAACATCCAAGGGACGTCAAAGAGGAGAAGTTGAAGTTTTTAAATATTATGCAATTAAAACAACAAAATGTCTACTGCAGCCCCCTTTACCTGCCCTATGGATGTTTATAACACTGAAATGTCTTCCTTAACGCAGCTTGAGGACAACACAGTTTGATGTAATTCAGAAGAAACTGTAAGAAACAGTGAAACCATGTAACAGACACATTTCATTACCCGAGTGATCACAGGGTACTACATTTAAAAAGAACAAAGTGACATCACAGGTTGTTTGAATTGCCTTGGCCACGGACAATGGTATATCCCGAAGTGCAGACACAGGGAGGTTGGAATTCTTTGGGTTTGTAGCACTGCTCCCGACGGGCACAGAATGTTTGCAGAGAAACTGGCAGTGCAGGAGGCCTCTCTCGCTGGAGATTGCTAAGTGGGAGACTCAAAGTGTTTGTCATGAGGTAACAAAGCAAGGTCAGCAATTTACCGCTGCATGGGATTGTCCAGGTCCAGTTAACTCCCAGTAAAACTAAAGTGACTTGTCTCCACTATGTTTATGACTGAAAACTCCTAAGTGATGCTCTACTGAGAGGTACCACCAGGGGCTGGTGCCCCATACATGGAATTTTTCTGCTTCCCTCTCCAGCACACTGAGCATTGCAGGAGCGCTCGCCCACCTGTGACTTTCCTTAGCATTTCCAGCACCCAGGAGACTGTGACTCTACTGCAGCTGGGCACCGACAGCTCCTGGTTCCTGGATCTCACGTGGCTGCTCCAAAGAAGGACACAGTCCCTGCCATCACTGAGCTGCTCAGCACAGACTTTGCAGCAAAGCCGCTCAGAGGAGAGGGATGGGGACATACCTGGCCAGGGCGCTCGGCACATGCTAGGAAGAGGAGAGCTGGGGAAGAGGCAATGATCTGCATCACAGTAACCCCACGGCCTCCCCATCTTCCCTCTGCGAGCAGCAGGAGCTTTACCCTGCCAGACATCACCTCCCTGCAGCGCCAGGGCCCCTCACAAGGGACTGGGGGCGGGGAGGCGAGTTCATTTTAATCCAATACATGAGGCAGAGCGGGGTCACTGGCAGGGGTTTGGCGCCCCGGGTGAATATGCCCCTGTGCTGGGGATGGCGCAGGTAGAGGGATGAGGGGCTGCTTTATTCCCCCGCACCTGCCTGTTCCCAGCCTGCCCCTCCGCTGCCCGCAGCCCTTTGCCGAGCGACTCGCCCTCGTTCTGCCCTTTCGCCGAGTGCGAGCAGGGCAAGTTACACAGCTTTGCCGCTTACCCATCATGCACTTCACACGCCCACATCCCAGCTGCAATTGGCCCAGAGGGATCCGCACACGCTTGTGCCAGGTTTGTTTGGCCATGAATGTTTTGACAGGCTAATGCTGCCGCCCCCAGCCTGTGCCATGCAGCCAGTGTGGCCCTGCCCCAGTGCTCAGCGTCACGAGCCAGGCCGCTGAAATCATGGGACTGGCTCTCAAGGCCTGAGATTTGGAAAACAGCTAAATCCCAGCAAGTCTGCATTTGCCTGCATTTCTGAAGGGCCTGTCGCTGCGGGATCCAGCTACCGATGAAACCTGCCTCCTTAAAGGCCCTTCACATCGATCACTGAACATCAGCTTGCTCCTAAGCTGGCATGAAGGGAAACTCCCCCAAGCTGTGGCCTCGGAAACACCAGCAGATGCTGCTCAAATGCCCAGTGACAGTTTGGGATGAGTGGCCGGATCCTGCACCCCTGAAATCGATGGAAGCTTTGACTTTAACTCCAGTGGGTGCAGGACCTACTCTTACTCCTGCAGACCTTGCACACTCAGAACATCCACCATGTTCTGTGGAAATATAGACAGCACCAGGACTGCAGGATGGGACCCTTGAATACACTCAGCCTTTGATCCCAGAGCTTGTGTCCTCCCAGCCACCTTCATCCACCCCGGGGGGCCAGGCATCGCTCTGGTGTAACGTGAGAGTGGGTCTATCACTGCTCTCCCCAGTGCACACTGTGTGTTCAACACACTTCTCACTGGTGTAACAGGGCCATTGTACTGCACAGCTCTCCTCAGATTGCAGCCGCCCTGTCAATGCAGAGTTAATTCATAACTCTCGTCTCACTGGGCTGCGTTGTTTGCAGGGCACCATTTAGGCAGGGCAGGGTTTGGCATTTGCCCTATTCTGGTTTCCGTAACAACAGCTGGGAGCCACCCTGCTTGCTCAGCTCCTCTTCCCCCTCCCCTCACTAGTCTACTCTGTGCTCAGCCAATAAGAAGGCAGTGTGTGGCAGAGCCAATAGCAGGGCTGGGAGCCTCTGCAGCACTTTTCAAACTTGAACCAGGCTCAGCTGGGGAAGCTCTGGGCAGGCTCTGGGCTTAGTCTGAAGATGCTGCAGTTTCCCCAGGATCTGCCCCTCACCCTCAAATGCCATTGCTGACCGGCTCAAAAGGCAGGAGCCAGCCCCTTGTGACACCAATAGACCCAGTGCTGCTCAGGCGGGGGAGGGGGCTGCTGCCCCAGGCACATTCGGGGGATCATTATCCGCACGCACAGCCCCGCTTTGGAAGTTTCAGGCTGCGAGAGCAGCGCTGCTGAATGACCCCCTGGGATCTTTCCCTGCTGGGAAGAAATAAGCAAGTGCTGACACAGCACAAACAGTGTTTAAATTACACTTGAAACTTTCCCATTTTACCCAATGCTCTGTGTTTTCAGTGACTGGCAGTACCCCAGTGTGGCCATTTATTCTGCCATCTAATCCCACTTGTGAGAATCTTTCCCTCCCCTACACTGGGCTCTGGCTGGGTCAGGTTACCAGGTAGGCCCACACAGGCTGTTACACACAAATGCTGTGAATGCCTCGATCTTACCAAATCTCCCCAGGGCTGCACTGTGCTAGGACCTTTTTCCCAGAAAACCTTCTGAGGAGTTACTGGTCCTTGGTACATGCAGATACAAACAACTGCTGCCCTGAAGCAGCCATTTTGTAGCTGTGTGTCTGCTGTGCTGTCTGTCCTTCTCCTCCAACTGGTAAGTAATCTTAGCTCCTCTTGTACTTACCCTTTAATATTTCTGAGGGGGGCCGAGTCTCATAAACTTGAGCACCTCTGTGAATTTCATTGAAGTTCTCAAATCCTTACAGCTACAGACTAGAAACCTCTTCCAACTTAGTCCTTTTTATTTATCATAATTATTTGTATAAAACCTTTAATGCACATAAACCCAAACCAGTCTGAACAGTTTGCTAGATTTGGCTGCCAAAATGTGTTCATTATAGATCCAGGCTGTTAACATCCATTATTTAATTATACACTAGATAGAGATTTTTTAAAGAGTTTTTTTAAAAGTTTGGTATCTCAGCTACTTTTGAGCCATCATTAAATTATTCTCCTCCTTCATTTGTTAATGCACATAGTTTCTCTCTAATGCTAATTTCGCTCTTGACAAACTTTTAAATGTTCATCTTAACCCTGTAGCTTAGCATCAGCTCATTTGTGTTAGTGGTGAAAGATCAAATTACAACACAGAATCTGAAAATGTCTTTTATGATGGATTAGAAAACTCTCCAAAAACATCATGCCCAGGAATAATCTAGAGATCATGCAGCTACTGTGCTGGCCCTGTACATAATGGAAACCATTTCAAGCCAGGGGGTGCTGCACTCCCAGCACCCTTAGTTCCAGCACCTATGACTTATCTTTTAAAAAAAATTAAAGTTATAAAACCTGTGACCCGTAGTAGAACTGATGTTTTTTCCTTGTCTACACTTAGAGGAATGCAGAAAGTAATGCACATAAGTAGTTACCAATTACATTTATGTGTATGAACCAGTGGTGGATGTGTTATGCTTATAAGCAAGATCTTTTTCAGGGGACAAGGCAATATGTCACATTTATTATGAGAAAACAATTCTATTAATAACTAATAATTGGTACCTAATACATACATGCACACGCACACACGTCAAATGTTCTGCAGCTCCTTGTGTATAGTTCCCAGTCCTGATCATAGCTTGTGATCACAGCTTGAGTGTGTAGCTGGTTTTCGCAGCTCATGGTGGCTAACTGGCCAGGGAAACCAGGCACGAGGAGGAGTAGGGTCTCTGTGGGGCATGCACTGATGCTCTTTGATGTTGCTAACCAGAACGTTACCCAAAGCTTTTAAACAATCAGATAAACTGATGGGCAGGATTCCCTGGGAGGCTAATATGAGGGGGAAAGGA
>VOCO01034487.1:0-34164 GCA_007922225.1 Emydura subglobosa
ACTAAAAAATAATGGAGAAAGGAGCCAGCCTCGGAAGTTTTAAGGGAGTTAAAATAACAAGTTTAATGACCCAGAGGGCTGAAAGATGCCTACCCTGGGTCCACCTCGAAGGACAAAAACGGATTGAATTGTAATAAATAACAACAATGGTCATGCTTGCAAACCATGGGTGATTAATAATCATACCAGGATGCAGACACAACATGACGAAGCAGAACCCATAGAGTGGCATAAGAGCGTACCCCTGTAAAAGGGGGACGAAAAGATGAGGACTTTGGGTTTGGTTCTACAATCATCCTCCACGAGCATCGGTGCACATGGGCAGACCCCTGCTCCCTCCCTCGTGCCTTAGCCACCCCACCAGTGGACTAACACGAGCCACTGAGGCTGGTAACTATACTCCATCTTTGTAGAACTTTGTGTGTGTGTGTGTGTGTGTGTAGGCAATTGCTTTTTGAAATTTTTGTATTCACAATAAACGTGGCGTACTGCCACGTACTAAATAAGATCCTGCTGTTTATTTTATAAGTATAACATTTTGGTGGAGAATTGCAAAAGGGGGAATATCGGTATTCATCTCAGTTATTGTGAATCTGGTGTGCACACCATTAAAAAAGGTACCTTGTTTTGGAAATTGCCATGGGCAGGGCATTGTAGCTGCACCAATATTATAACTACAGTCACAGCACGAAGGAGCTCATACTACGTGACGGTCACTGTTACTCATACATTAGGAGTTCGCACTGCGTGTTGAGTTTTGAATTTAGCAGGTCCCCACTCGCATCTTAGGAGCTCACACTGCATGTGGAGTGTGTGAACTTATGCTGCCAGCATGTTAGGAGTTCACACTTGGTGCTCTTTACACATTGGAACCTGGAGAATCTGTGCAGGGAAATTTTCTTGACAAAATTGAGTGCACAAAAGGGGCTTCAATGTGTTAAACCCCCTCCTTTGCTTGTACTGTACCAGAGTTTCAGCAAACACAAAATGTTTAAAAAGAAACAGCCCAAAAATCCTTACTCCTTGGAGGAGGACCTTAATATACTGTCCTCCCTCCCTTTCGTTAAGGAAGCTATCCCTTTCACAGATATTTTACAAAAATTCAAGCCTAGCCCATGGACGGAACAGGCCCTCGCAGATGTCCGTACTATTTCGGACCAAGAGGATAAATTGACTCAGTACCTGACAAATTATAAAAAGGGGTCAGGTAGTGGCTACTACCATGTTTTTGTCCCCAGAAATTTTTACAGCTATTCTGAAAAAAATTGGGCCCTTTCTCCAATGAAATTGTCTGTAAACAATTGATTGTAAATGACTGCTGTGGGCAAAAAAAACCCAGTCTGATTTAAATCATTTGACTACTAAATAATATAATCAAAATTACAAAAAAGAAATAAGGGATTTATTTATAAGGAACTTAACTGCCTCCAAATGTATTAAAAATGTAATTTGTGTATAGCTGTGTAAAAATAATAATTAGAGCTGTGTAAAAAAAAAATGTGTGCGCACAAATATATTATGTAAATCTGTAAGGGTTTAAAAACCTAAACCAACACTCTTGGCTTGTAAAACCCTATTTTGTTGTTTAAGATGACTTGGTTTTGTTAGCAATTAACCCTTTGGGTACTTCCATGCTTCATGAAGTTCAATATCTTTTAAAGACCAAAGTTGTTGCTGTGGAAAAGTCAGCCAGACACAGGAAAATACGGGAGGTAATTCCTCTGTTTTGCCCGCGATCAGCAAAGAGATTTGTAAAAGGAAGGGGTATTTTAAGCAATAATCTGTCACCCCAAAAAGGGGTAGAAAAATGTTCTTTTTGTCTTTCAGAACTTGAGGAAAAACAGGCACCAGCAAAACAACTGAAAAACAACACCATACATTTATTATTGCAACAAAAATTGTGTTTTATGCTGTTTGTCTTGTTACTAACATTGTGTAAAATACTACATTAAACAAAAAAATCAATAAGCATTGTAACTGTATTTACAAAAACATCCTCTATTAAATAATAAAGAAAGCAATATAATTCTATAAATTAAAAAAAAAAATCCTAAAAAGAAATATCTTTAAAAAATTAAAAATGCTGCTTAATTTTGCTAATAAAGTCCTATAAAAATATCTCCTAAGACACCCTAGAAACCTCTAGAAATTTCAGCAAGCTATTGAATAGCAGCCCTTAAAGCATCTAAAAAATGGAAGTAACCTGTTCGGACTCCAAAAATCCTAACAATTGCAAAAAAACCACCAGAGGTTGTGGGTTTAAAAAATAAATAAAAAAAATAAAATAAATAAAACCCAAATGTACCCCTTATTCTCTTCCTATTCTTCTGGCATGTACAAAAACACATCACTACCTCCACACACAAGCAAGGCATGAGCTAACTGACCCCATATTGGGCGGGATTGGTACTGAAACTAGAATTCGAAATTCTGTGAATTTAAAGGTAATTAACAACAAGTTGAGCTAACTATCTTGATTGCAAAATAGTCTTATACAAAAATAAATATATACCAATGTGGACTTAGTCCAAATAGGGCTGGAAAACCTTAAAGCTAAATAAAATATGTAGCAATAGTTAAACACTATCACATAACTATTACACAAGCAGCAAATAAAAATTAAAAATAAAACTATGTTAATGATGAAATATACTAAAATACAAATTCTCAATTTAGCTACACTAAAATATAAAATATATTAAATTATATCTAAAAATATTAAAATACTAACCCACTTATTAAACAAAAATCATTATTTTACAGCTACAAATATAAATAAATGCAATATATTTATAACATAATGAAGCCAAACTTATGACTAAACAAAATCATTATTAAAATTGCCCACCAACAGTGCTTGGAAACAAAGTTATGGAAAGTTAGCTCACTCCCAATATTCTGGCTGCCTCACATTCAATAGGCGAAAAAAAAGGAAAAACTATTAAACGCTCGAGGGTGTACTGAATGGAGCCCTCAAAAATGGGTATGCTTCACCAGGCAGCAAGGATGTATCATTAAAAACATGCATATAAAATAAATTTTAAAATGTACCACGTGGTTTGTAAATAGACAGTGTGTATGTGTCAATTCCTGGGAAATTGTGTTTTGGGAAGATGAAGAGAGTCCTGCAGCACCTTAAAGACTAACAAATTCCTGCGGGCATAAGCTTTTCTGGGCTGCAACCCACTTCGTCAGACGCATGAAGCGGAAATCACAGATAGGGGGTGTATATATACAGCCAAGGGTAAGGAACAACAACGGGGAGGGTAGGTGTTAGCAAAGTCCATTCAGTTAGAGTAGGTGAGGCCTTTTCACAACCGTTGATTAGAGGGTGAGAATGTGTGAACAGTGACAATTACTACTTGTAATGAGCTAACCATTCCAAGTCCCTGTTCAGACCCTGTCTGACTGTGTCAAGGTTGCAGATGAGGTCCAGCTCTGCAGTTTCTCACTGAAGTCTGTTTTTGAAGGTTTTTTTTGTAGACGTATGGCAACTTTCCAGTCAGCTACAGAGTGTCCTGGGAGACTGAAGTGCTCTCTGACTGGTTTATGGATGTTACCATTATTTATCTGATTTGTGTCCATTTATTCGTTTGTGTAGTGCCAGTCCGGTTTGGCCAATGTACATGGCAGAGCAGCATTGCTGGCACATGATGGCGTATATTACATTAGTGGATGTGCAGGTGAATGAGCTCCTGATGGTGTGGCTGACGTGGTTAGGACTGTGATGGTGTCACTAGAGTCGATGTGTGGGCAGAGCTGACAACGGGGTTTGTTGCAGGGATAGGTTCCTGGGTTAGTGTTCTTGTTGTATGGTGTCCGGTTGCTGGTGAGTATCTGCTTCAGGTTGGGGGGCTGTCTGTAAGCAAGGATAGGCCTGCCTCCCACGGCTTGAGCGAGTGAGGGATCATCTGCTAGGGTAGGTTGTAGATCCCTAATGAAGTGTTGGAGAGATTTTAGCTGGGGGCTGTAGGTGATGGCCAGTGCTGTTCTGTTCTTGTCTTTGTTGGGTCTGTCCAGTAATAGGTGACTTCTGGGTACCCGTTTGGCTCTGTCAATTTGTTTCTTCACCTCTCCAGGTGGGTATTGTAGTTTTAAGAATATTTTATGGAGATCCTGTAGGTGTTTGTCTCTGTCTGAGGGATTGGAGCAAATCCGGTTGTATCTTAAGGCTTGGCTGTAGACAATGGATTGTGTAATGTGTCCAGGTGGAAGCTGAAGGTATGTATTGCGGTCAGCTGGTTTTCGGTATGGGTGGTATTAATGTGACCATCCTTTATTTGTATTGTAGTGTCCAGGAAGTGGATTTCTTGTGTGGACTGGTCCAGGTTGAGGTTTATGCTGGGGTGGAAATTATTGAAATCTCTCTGGAACTTTTCATTTGGGAAGATGGAAATAGAAGCCAGCCGCCAGTAAATAAATGTCAGTGTACTTTACACCAGCAATCATACACATTATTTGCCAAAAATAAAAAATATACAAACAGTTTTAACTTCCCATTTAACAAGCTTTTCTGTAAATCTTGGCCTAAATTAGTCTGACTTAACTAACCACCTGCTTAAAAAGACCACGGTGACTCCCTTTTTGCAGCAAACCCCCAAAACATTAGGAAATGCACCATCCAAATCTCCCACGCTATTAAAAATATGTTAAAAGTCACCACAGCTAAAAAAACCATCACAGCATACCACTGGTACAATATTTTCAGGGGTTGGTCCCCATGTCCAAAGGCGTATTGTCTGTTGCTTGCCATCCATTGTTAATTATACTAATTCTCAGCTATATTTATTTTATATATATATATATAGATATATATATGGATTATGTGAGAAAGACTCTCATTCTTTCAGTACGTGGCTGTAGGAAGGTGCTGTGGCCTTCCTTGGAGCCTGGGCCCGAGGAAGGGTCGCAACCCCCGACCGGTCGCTTCCAGGCCCACCAGGCCAATCTGCCCGACAACAGGGGGGAGGAGCTTCCACAGGCCCCAGTGACTAGACCGGGCCGTACAGCCCCAGCAGCTGGACCGAGCCCCTGAGGCCCGTGGATGGGAGATACCCGCTGAGGCTGGCGCGGACCTGGAGGAGCTGCCTGACGCCGGGGAACCCCAGGAGCCCAGTGACCTGGAGGAGCTGCCCTCGGCTGAGGAGCTCCCTGACTTGCCGCCAATCAACGAGGAAGGACTGGTGGGCCTGCCGCGTGCCGAGTACCCCCGCGAGCCCAAGGAAAAGGAGGACCCTCCGGTACCTGGAGACTGGGGCGTGGAAGTAGCCCAGGACAGCCGGCTAGACAGCGGCTGAGTCAGGGGCTAGCCCCAATCAGTGTGTTGTGGCTGGAGCCTCGCCGACTCAGTGACAGCGGCTATGCCACTGACAGGACCCTGGGCTGGGACGCAGTGGAGACGGGTGGGCCTGCGTCCCCTTCCCCCCTTCCCTGACCCTCTCCTAGGAGGAACTGCTTCCCTGCCTCGCCGTGCCCGAGGGCTGGAAGCATTAGACTGCTTCCCTGCCCGCCCTGACTAAGGGCCAGGGTAATACACTGCTTGCCTGCCCGCCGGAAAGCTGGGCTAAAACCTGTGAGGAGGCACTAATCATTCCCCCTACAGGAAGGCGCTGTGGCCTGTCTCGGAGCCTGGGCCCGAGGAAGGGTTGCAACACCCCGGCCGGACCATGCCACCGACCTACAGTGACAAACCACCACAGCTGTCTCTGTGAGGCTTTACATTTTGGCCATGTAGGGTGATCTGTTCACTATTGATAAGTTTGTATGAAACCACCATCTGTTTATTTGAAGCTAACATCTGGCCATTGATTATCCTGTTTGTAAAGTTACCAAAGGTCATCCTGGGAAACTGCTGCTATTGTTAAAGTACATGTGTTTTAAGATCACTGTTTAAAGACACATCAGTATAACACACGCACTGCCAAAACGACCCAACAGACAGCGTGCTGAAGGGTAGTGGGCTGCTCTCTGAGATATCTACCCGCGGTGCACTGCCCTGTGCATTGACACAAGCACTCCTGGTGAGTATGCACAGCACTGATACAAGAAGCCAAATATGAACGTGCACAAGCAACGTATTAACTGTGGTGGCTGTATGCTGCTGTAACTTGCATCGGCAAAACTTATAGTGGAGACATGGTCTAAGAGTTGCGGCAGACCACCACAGGATCATCAATTGCAAGGGATTAACCTGCCCTGGAATAGCAACTCACTAACTAAACACGTTATACGTTCAGGTGCACAATTGGTTTCCCACTCTCTTGGGATAATGTGCTGATGGTGGTGCGGCAGTGTCCTGAACAACAGGGATAGGAGTCAGTGCTCAGGAATCAGCTGGATCTGGAATGGATCTAGCTGGATCTGGTACCAAAGTCTCTTCCACCAAGTCATCACAATTAGGAGTTGTGATGAAAGGAGGTTCAATTGGAGGAATAGAAAGTTCTGCGGGAACATCCCCAGACCCAGGAATTAGTCAAGGCTGCAATTGGTCCATATGTAGTTTCCATAAAACACCACCAGAAAGCTTTGCCACAAATCAAACAAGTTCTCCAGGTTCTTATTTCCCATTTTCACTCCACAACCATAGTTGTGAGGCCACACTAAGTTTATGACACAAAAAGAACGATGCCAAGTGTCATGTCATCAATCAATTTGCATAGTTGGGACTTGGCTGAACGTGAGGCAGTATCAGGACACAGCAGGTCCCAACAGATACACAAAGATAATTTCAAGAAAAAGAGTTGCAGGTTATTCCTGGGTAGAAGCATGTGGTGTGTTCCTGTGGACAAGCAAGAAATTGTCCAGTTTTTGCTGGTGATTCTGAATAGACTTACTAGCTTCTAAGGCATGCTTAAGTGTTTGCATGAAGTATGTTGCTAGTCCATTTGTAGCAGGGTGGTAAGGAGCTGAGTGCATGTGCTGAATTCCATTTCAAGCTAGGAACCTCTGAAATTCTTCAGAACAGAATTGAAGTCCATTGTCACTCACCAACTGTAAAAGTAAACCAAACTGGCTAAAAAAAGTATAAAGATATCCAATTGTCATGCTAGTTGTAGTAAAAGTCATTCTGAAAATTTTTGGCCATTTTGAGTGGTTTGGAACTAGGACCAAAACCATATAATCTTCTAAAGAACCAGCAAAATCCACATGAATATGTGTCCAAGGAATCGAAGGCTACAACCAATTGTGTAGACAAGCTGGGCCAGGAGTTGCTCAATTTGCTAACACGTAATATAGGACTTCGCCTTCCTCTCAATGTCTTTGTTGATCCCCAGCCACCAGATTTGACTCCGAGCTATAGCATTCATCCATACAATGCCAAAATGACCTTCCTGAAGAGCTTCCAAACCTGAGATTGAATGATTTCAGGATGATCACTTGCATTCCCCATAAAATGCAACCGTGATTCACAGATAATTCATGTTGATGTGATACGAATTGTGTAAACTCCAGATTCTTTTGATCCAACACTGTACTTTGTAGCACCATCCCCGTCACAAGAGAAAGCACATCATCCTTAGCAGTTTCTTTGTTCATGTCTGTGCTAGTGCTGGGTAACCTCTCCATCAAACTGAGATAGAACACTGCATCTGACGTTTCTTTGGATTGACAAGAACTTGGGCACGGCAGGTACAACAGCCCCATCAGCACTGCCGTGCCGAGTCCCTTCATGGAATTGAATAGTGTAGGAATGAGATGAGAGGGGCCACTCCTGTTGGAGGCCCAGTTTGAGTTACCTGACCACCGTCCTACAGGCCTAGCATAGCTTTAGTTGCTTGCTTGGCTATTCTAACCCCTGTAGCATGACATCTTCCGGCTGGCAGAGATGAATAGGACTACTGAGTAATCTCACAGATGTCTCAGTTTCCGCAAACCACAGCACATAACAAGACAAAATACACAACATGTGTGCTTGCAGCTGCCTGTGGCGCCTGGGAGCTGCAGGGGCCACCAGCCATGGTTTGGAGTGCCAGGTCCCCGCACCACCCACATCAGCTTGGAGCTCTGGGGCCAGTGGCTGGGAGCTGTGCCCCACCCCCCCAGCTGACAGGACTGTCCCCGCTGCTGCAGGGCTGAAGCAGAAAACATCACGGAGGTCTCCAGAAGTCACAGATTCCATGACATAATCTTCTCCTTATGGATGAGGTAGAAGAAAAATGTCCCTGCAGAACTGCACTACTTGAGGCATTCGTGGCAATTCCGGGCACAGCTGGAGACAACAGGTCATGCGGGACGCAGCTGTCCATGCACCTCCGGACACATCACTGACAGCAAGGTGGAGACTCACTGCCTGCCTGGAATGGTGTTGCAGATTACAAATTGCTCATGATGCTGGAGGTGCATCGCCCACGATTCGCAGCTGTTGAATTCACCAACACTGCCCGCAAAAGGTGCCATTTCATTGCTCTCCAGCCTTTTCCACAGGGATATTTTTTTGGTTATGGCACTATCCGTGCTCAACCACACCCGGCTGGGAGCTGTGTTTACACCTTACACACTCCTTTGGTTGTTCTGGGGCTCCCTCTACTGCCTGTAGACCCTCAGTGCAGGCTAAGCGGTTTCTCTACCTGCCTGCTTGCAAGAGGTCAGTCAATCTGCCTGCCTGTTACTCTGGTTTCTCTTCAGATCGTCTGTGCCTCTAGGTGAACTAAACCCCTTTTTTAGCACATTATTTCCTTACTTTTCTATCTTCTTGTTAGGCAGTGGGAACACTGGACACGCCTGGGATAAGGTGGCCAGCTGTCGGTTTTCAACCGGAAAGTCCAGTTGAAAAGGGGACCTGACAGTGTTTGGTCAGATCTACTGACCGGACACCCAAAGTCCCGTTACTGCGGGCGGGGGAGGCATGGAGCCGCCAGCTCATCACCCACTCCAGCCCCTACTCAGCCAGGGCTGCCTCTTACCTGCATCGGCTGGCTGCACTCCCAGCCCCGCCTCTGCAGGTGAGAGCCCCTCTCGATCTGAGCAGAAGGTGGAAGAGCAGAAAGTGACTGGAGCAGAGGGGAAGAGGTGTGAACAGGGGACAGAATCGTGGAGGGAAGAGGTGGGGCAGGGGTGGGGTCTTAGGGGAAGAGGCAGGATGGGGAGGTTCTGGCACTCCTGCTGAAATGTCTGGTTGGCAACCCTATATGGGGTATACATTTCTGTGTGGCACTCCGTACCTCAAAGCAACACCCTGGAACCCCCATATTCACCACTGTCATATCATTCTGATATGTTTTGTACCATGTATGCCTTGTGAGGTATCGTACGAAACAGTCTCGCTCTGTTGAACATTAATATCCCATTGGAATGTGTGTGCCATCACTGCATGTGAAGTTTTGCTATGTGTGTGCTACTGAAATACGTTGGGAGGTTAGGAAAACCCACAACCAGCCTCTCAGATATAACAATGGAGTAGCCAGACAGCGTTAATGGCTCAACATCAACCATCAAGGAAAGAATCCACTATACAATGAAAACTTCACAGAGAGAGCATGTACACAATGGACACTGCTTTATCAGTGGGGCAGAGCAGACCCCAGCTCACAAGCATAGATATCTCCAGCAAGCTGGAAGAAACTATAAAAGGGGGAAAGTGACATCATTAATTGTTCTCTCTCTTCCCACAGCTCAACACCTGGAAGAAACGTCTGGAGGACAAACCCTTTGAACTGGGGAAAGGTGGCCCCAGGCCGAAGGCAATTCCAGCCTGTGTATTGAGGAACAGAATCCTGTTCGTACCATCTGTCAGGGTGAGACATTGCGTAATTCAAATCCGGTTTAGTTTGGAGAACTCAGATTGAAAACTTATTTTTATTTCTTAAGTAACCAACTCTGATCTCTATGCTTGGTACTTATAATCCCTTAAATCTATCTTTCTGTAGTTAATAAATCTGTTTTATATTTTACCTAAAACAGTGTGTTTTGGTTGAAGAGCTTGGGAAACCTCAGCTCAGTTTACAAAGGCTGGTGCTTGTCCTCCCCACATTGAGGGAGAGGCGGACTGGGTAATGAACTCACACTGGCCAGGCTTCTGACCAGTGCAAGACGGTACAGTTCTGAGATGCAAGGCTGGGAGCTGGGGGGAATTGACTGGGGCCTCTCTTGTTGGTTCATGAGTGGCTGGGAGAAGCATTCATGGGTGTGTCCCTGCCTGTGGATGTCTGTATAAGTGAAGTACCGGCCGGAGTGTGAGAGGGATAGGGTTAGTGGAACAAAAGGCTTAGTGGTCCCAGAGTCCAGGTTGTACCCCAGGAACCCCATCGCATTCGTTGTCAAGTGTTATATTTCGGTAGACAGACAGACAGACACAGATGGAGCTGATAGACACACAACAGTTTGCTGTGCTAGCTTTTATTGCTCTGGCTGCAAAGCTGCAATTAACCGGACAGGGAGGCTTTGGAGAGGGTAAAGTGAAACTCCCTGAACATGTCAAGGGACAGGACAGCACCAGAGCAGGGAGAAAAGTTTCTATCAAAATGTTTTATTGATGAAATAGAAATTTTAGCAAATAAAGTCCATTTCATTGAAAGACAGAAAAAAAGCCCAAACTGGCTTTTTTGGTTTTAGTAACTAAGAAAATTTGCAGATTCCCCCCTAAAAAACAAACCCTGAACATTTTTTTTAAAAAATGCAGAAAAAAATCATTTCCTGAGCAGCTTTGATTGTTGTTGTCTCTTTTATGAACGTCACATTCCTTGCAGCATTACATGAATCCTATCAATTTTGCTGTATTCATCCTGGAAGTCTGCAAAAAGAACAGCAGATTAAAACATGGTTAGTTGTCTTTCTTTTGAAAAACAAGTGTCCATTTCCCTGTATTTTGTAGCAAGGAAAGTGTTCTAATCCTCCAGGCAAATGAAGGGAAACAAGGGTTGCCATTGTATATATTTAAGTTCTTTGCTAGGGTCTTAATACCACAAAGACTCAGACTTCAAGACCAGAAGGGATCATCATGATCATCTAGTCTGACTTCCTGCACATTGCAGGCTACAGAACATCACTCACTTGCTGCTGTAGTAGGCCCAGAACCTCTGGCTGAGTTACTGAAGTCTTTAAATCTTGATCTAAAGCCTTCAAATGACAGAGAATCCACCAATTACTCTAGTTCAAACCAGCGAATGACCTGTGCCCCACGCTGCAGAGGAAAGCAAAAACCTCCAGAGTTTCTGCCAATCTGACCTGGGGGAAAATTCCTACCCAACCCCAAATACAGCGATCAGTTAGACCCTGAGCATGTGGGCAAGACCCACCAGCCAGATGTGTGGGAAAGAATTTTCTGTAGTGATTCAGAGCCCTTCCCATCTGGTGTCCCATCTCTGGCTGTTGGAGACATTTGCCAGTTATAGTTGTGGATGGGCCATGTGTCTCTGTAGACAACCTTCACTCTTATTAATCTGTTTACTCTTGAGTTAATCGTACTTAGCACTCACCTACAACTTTTCATCCATAGAGTTCAAAGTACTTTGGAAAGGTTGGTAAAGTGTCATTATTACCATTTTACAGATGGGGAAACCGAGACACAGAGCAATTAAGTGATTTACCCAAGGCCACACAGAAGTATGCAGCAGAGCCAGCAACGGAACAGATGGCCTTGTGGTTAAGGCACTGCACTGGCACTCAGGAGATGTCAGTGTGATTCCCAGATCTGCTAGCATCCTTCTGAGCCCTTGGGCAAGTCACTTATCCCAACCCCACAGCCAGTGAAGTCAACAGAAAGCTCCCTGAGTATTTCGGCTGTATGTGTGGAGGTAGGGTAGGCCCTCACGGTGCAAGGTTGCCATGCAGCCCTCCCTGCTCCATCTACAGCCCCTCCATGATGGTTGTATGGGGCATGTACTGGGGCCATGGAATCTGTATCAAACGCAGCCTCTGCCCTCACAGAGGGAGGGTGGAGTAGCCGTGTTCCAAAGTTCATTCCCCAGCCCCACGGAGCCATCCAGCCCTTGCTGGGAGAACACACTGCATCCCCCACCCTGCAGCTCCATGTACTAAGGTGATGGAATTCTCCCCATACACACAGCCCAAATGTCTGCCCCTGTAGAGAAGCCAGCACATGGACCAATGAGCCCCTAGTCAGATCATTTCATACCATCAAGGGGCAGAGGGGTTCTGATTCCGACTATACCTAGGAGAAGATTTCAGAGTGTTACCTGGCAGCCTCTCGCTGAGTTCTTCCCGGTGAGATAAGGCAAGTTTGAGCATAGTGGAAATGTCCGTCCGCAGCTTCGTCATGATCTTGTTCTGCAGGAAGAACATTGCCGAGCACATAAGCATGGAAGTGATCAACCAGCTTTGTGCTCCTGGGAACTAGCTCAGAGAGGGGAGAGGGAGCCGGAGTCTGCGCCATCTGGAGCAGCACCAGCTGAACTGTCAGTAACGTTCTAATCACAATCAACTACACCTGTGCAGTCCCACCAACAGGTCATGCAGGTACCACCAAGGCCATCATGTGAAGGCTGTGGAGCTGCACAGGTGTAACGATGGGTCTTGGTCGCCTTGGAGAGCTTTTATTGCTGGTTATGACAGGCAGGGAGGAAAGAGCCCAACCTGATCCCCAGATTCCAAAGGGAATTTACAGAGCTGGCAGGTGGCTTGTAAACAGAGCATGTTTCATCTGGAGCGACAGTACAAATGATGCTAAGAATCTCATTTTATAGTCACTTTTCAGAGAAGAACCATCTGTTAAGGTCTCATCTAAGAAAGCCAAATATAGTGAACTGCATGAAACTGAATATATCTATACATATGTTTAGTTAGATATGTATATCTACCTAAGAAAGGGGAAGTTGATAATAATGAATATAAATCAGAAGCTAGGAGTTGTAGAAAATGGATAAGAAAAGCAAAAGGACACAAGGAGAAATCTATGGTCAGCAGGGATAAGGACAATAAGAAGGAGTTTTTAAAATATATTAGGGACAAAAGAATCCTGACAATGATATTATTCATTATTATCTATCATTGAATGGAGGTATGGTATTGGACCGTTACTAGATGGAAATGATAAAACTATGGATATTAATGCAGAAAAGGCAGTAATATTTCTGTTGTGTATTTGGTGGAAAACACACAACATAACATACAATGATAAGAACATTCTTTCCAGTCCACTAGTATCTCAGGAGGATGTTAAACAGCAGCTTCTAAAGTCAGACATTTGTAAATCAGCCGGTCCAAATAACTTGAATCCAAGAATATTAAAAGAACTGGCTGAGAAGCTCACTGGACAATTAACATTGATTTTCAATAAGTCTTGGCACACTGGGGAAGTTTCAGAAGAATGGAAGAAATTTAATGTTTTACCAACATGTAAAAAAGAGCATGAAACAGCTTCATTCTCTGTGACAGCCAACCTGGTAATGATGGGTCTGTCTATCTGACATTGATCCTGTGCAAGAAAATGGAGTGGCTGATACAATCAATCCATAAACATCAGACAACTACAGCCCATATTTGGTGGGGACCACATCCTAAAAGAAATGTTTCCCAATTCTCTCTTCTGGCTTCCAAACAACCCCCAAACTTGCTAACCTCATAATCGGAAACAAATTCCCCACACTTCAGGGTGCAGCAATAAACCCTGCCAGAACAACAGATGCAAAACCTGCAGACATGTCTCCACTGCTACAATGATCAGCACCCCCCACAATTCCCTTTTCAAGATCGATGGGTCCTACCCATGCCTATCACAACATGCGGTGTACCTCATTCAGTGCATCAAATGCACCAACAACAACCACATGGGTGACACCAGACAATCACTACACCCTTGAATGAACTCACATAGAAAAATGGTAAAAGCCAAAATCACCCAATCACTCCACATCTGCTCTCTTAGTCCTCTTCCTCAGGAAACCTGCACAACACATTCAAAAGACGAGCCAGGAACCTTAAACACAAAACTCTGCTAGACACCAAAAATCACGACTAGATTAGAGACACTGGATTTATCCCTTATTACCACAATCTGTAACCTACTAACCCTCCTTGGTTCTATTACCTACCCACTTCATCTAAAGTGGTCGACTGCCACATGTTTAACCCTTATGCTTAACCATCCTTCTCACTTCTATTTAGCTGTGACACTCTGGTTACCTTTCCCAGCCCTGAAGAAAAGCTCTGTGAAGCTCGAAAGCTTGTCTCTTCCACCAACAGGAGCTGATCCAACAGAAGATTCTCACCCACCTTATCTATATCAGTGAATAACATTTACAGTGTCACCAGAACCGCTTGCATCTCACAATTGCTTCTTGTAATATCTAGGCAGTAGCTAAGGTCAGTACAATCCACAGAGGCACCTAGAGCCGGTTCAACCAGCCTTTACACTCACTGCAGACCCCATCACATTGCATGTGTACAGATAGAGAGCAGCATCAAAATGCTTGCTGGCATCTTCCAGCATCCTGCCAAAAAATACTTGGATTCATCTACAAACAGATGTGCTCACAGTTACCAGGGGCACATAATTTTAAGGGGCTTGAGGAAAGTGTTGTTCATTCCACTGTACCAGGTGTTAAAAAACGCTTGCTGTTCTATACAAAGAAGGTACGAGTTGCTAGAACATTCGCCTGTTCTCAGGAAAATGGTGCAATCACTAGTGTTTCTTACGACAGCCTTTGGGTTCCAAGCAGCTCACTGCAGAGAGATCATTTATGCCCTAATCACCTGTTGTCTCTTTTCTTGTACTTGGATCATAAGCTCTCAGGGGCAGAGTATCTCCTTTTGTTCTTTATTTATACAGTGGCCGGTGGAGCCTGGCCCAGAACACGGGCTCCGTAGCGTTAGGGTAACACCAATAATAAACATAATAACGACTCTGCAAACATGCATACACTGACCTTTAATCCATGTGTGGTTCCACTGGAGTCAATGGTCCTGTTCAGTTAGACAAATGTGTTTGCAAGATCAGGGCCTTAAGGGACACCTTGAAATTCAAGGTCATGTTGTTTCTGCTCTGGGCGGAAATTAAACATCCCATGGAGCAGGGGGTTTGCTCCAATATCTTTGGCTAAATTCTAGCTGGGTAGCTTGCTCTGGGGCAGTCCCTCTTTGGATACTGTGCTGTTCCCAGATAGCACCATCCAAACCCATAAATACAGCCCTACAGAACAGGGGGAAGCGTTCCTCACCTTCAGATCCAGGAGCTGCATCTTCATCTTCTCCTTTGCCTGCTCAAACATCCCCCCCTGCGTCTCTCTTTCAATGTTCTCCTTGAGAATATTTTTCATCTTTTTGCAGGCTTGCAGCCCCTGGATCTTAGCTGCCTCTGTTGAAAGATGAGAGCGGTCACAATGCTGGACAAGACCAGGAAAGATTTGGCAGAGGAGATGCTGGGGGTGGGGTTTAGGTGAGAAAAACAATGGCAGCCAAGGGTAGTGTCAGCAGCACGCAAAGGCACGTCCGTCTGGCTCTTCCAGTGACAATAGCCATCGTGCTGGAGGAAAGAGCCCGTCTGGCTGCCCCAGAGAATGAAGTTCTCTCATATTCCTCAATGCAAATGACCCCCCCACCCCATGCCCACATATATCACAGCTCTGAGTGGGAGGGGCCCCACTGCTGCAGGGCGCTGCAGAGATGCCAGTGAAACGCTGAGCAGGAATTGATTTGTGCCAGATCCCGACCCCTGTTCCCAGACTTTTCCCCACCCCACTCCTCTGCCAAGACGTAGCATCCTGGTCCCTTCTTCCACTCCTCTTTCATCCTCCTGGAACTCATCCAACCATCCACAAGGATCCCAGGCTGATTCCCTACTGCCACTTCTTCTAGCCAGAGACCAACAAGGACCTACGCTGTCACCCCATGCCCTGTCGTCCCTCCCACAATGACCATCGACAAGCATCCATCCCGTTTCATAGGTATTCCTCAGACCAGCCCCCATCCCAGACACACTGAGACTCACCACCCTGCTCCCCACTTTCCAGGTGAGTTTCCAGTTCTAGGGCCACTCTAAGTCCACAAACACTAAATGCAATTCACTGAGTTTCTCCCACAGTATTTGGGCTGCAGACACTGAACCTATTTTTGACCTTCCTGGCATAAACCAAACTGGTTGTCGCTTACTTGATGCCCCAGTTCCTTATGAAGTCTCTTCTCGATAATTCTTTCCAGAAATTTCATCATGTGACTCATTTACTTGATGGTCAGTAATTGCTACATGCTTGCACATCCCCTTTATGCATGAAGACAGAGACCAATGTGCTCTTCCTTTGTCAGGCATTTTTCCAGTTTGGAGGATGAAATTAAAAAAGGTTTGTCATCCTCATCGCTCCTTCATGGCCTGATGCCAACATCACAAAACGTAGGATCACCCAGTTGAAGGGTCCTACCTTTATAATAAGGCTGTAGGTCACTCTGGATGGACAGCGGAAGGGACTGGTAGATATCCAGCTTCTTCTTAAGGATCTCTCTTTCCAGTGTGCTCAGGATGATGTTTGTCTGCAAGAGTCAATTTAAAGCATTTGCCATGATCTTTCCAATTCCTTGTTTGTAAAAAAACAATCTAAATAAATGGTTTGGAACATTGGAGCTGATCAGGGTTTTTGTGGACTGCTTATTGGTTACACCCAGAATCCAGGTGGAATATGCAGGGTGGGATTTTTAAGGTCAGAGTTTAGATACAAATATGTGAATTCAAACAGTCTGTGAGCTTCACAAACCTTTTCCCAGCTTAAAGACTACATAGCGCCTGGTACTTCTAACTCATTCCTAGCTTCATCACTCCTCGGCCTTGTGCACAGAGCCCACAGGTTCTATGTGGTATCTAAAGATTCCCTGGTTGGGGGTGCAGACTTTGAGTCTCTGACATCTTTTCATCCTCTGCAACCTGGTCCAGTCAACAGAGCCCAATCTCTGCCCCAGTGTCTCCAGCTCACTACAATCACCAGCCAGTTAAGGCGGTAGGTTCTCTTGTTAGCTACAGGGATGGGAACCTAATCTGTTATGTACTTTGGGACTCCCAATTGCTTTCCAATGGTATAATGCTTTTGGGGTTCTAGCCACGGTAATTCACAAGAGATCGGATCTTAAATATATCATCAGTCTAGCTATGGTGCTATGGTGAAACTGGTGCTGAGTGGAGTGTAACTATCCCAAGCCTTGGACCAGGATCATTTTCAATCCATCCTATTTATTTCAAGCCTAACCAGGCTTCTCTGGGGTGCACAGAGATTTGAAGTCTGATTATCTTACAGACTGGGGGCTTGATCCTTGGTCCTCCCATGGGACTTCTCCGGCAGTGCAAGGATGCTGGGAATATCCCTGGCACATGGGAATCCCCGGCTGACATTGTTGGCTGTACACACTGCACTGTCCTGGCCAGCCCAGCACAGGAGGCATGTTAGAATGGGAGGAGGGGTTGTTGGAGCACCTTGCCTTGTGCTTTGGTCATCCTTGGCAGTCAGAGCGGTCCCTAGGGGAATCATTACTTCCAGTGTCGCTGAAGACCTTTAGGGTGCTGTTGCCTATAATGTATGTTGCCTATAATGTACAGCTCTTCACGTCTCTTATCAGTGGGCCAGAAGGCAGAGTTCATCACAGAGCCAATCCTGCTCTCCCTGAGAGTCCCCTTCAGGCTTCACCCATTGTTATCCTTATTCCACAGCCCTCCTCGGCCCTGCCAGGCAGAGGGGCAGCATAGCCGGATGACTCTCACCCCAGACGCGCTGGCTGGCAGGGCAGAGCACTCACTCTTAGCTTAACTTCAACTTACTTCCGCAATGAAGAACTTGAGCTTGCAGTTGTGATTGGTCACCGTGCTCCTCTTCCCAACATCATGGATTTTCTCCTGTACCAAGTCTTTGAACATGTCGAGGCAGGGTTTCAGCGAGGCTCTGGTGCCCTTTTGGATCCTAGTTGGATAATAAAATATGAATCATTAAAAAAACAAATGGGCTCAATCCCCCTGTACTCGAAACAGTTTAGGGAGAGGTAGGAGGAGAGACAAAGGTGGCTTTAAGCCATTTGTATTTCGCCCCCAAATGCCAGGGCTGGACAGGTGCCACACTGACCCTGGCATAAGCTAGAGCAGTCACAGAGCTTCTCTAAAATATGCTATCTGGACTGATCCCTGAAGAACTGTTCTGTCAGCTCAGATCACATTACCCCAGTGCACAAAGGTGCTTAACACCTCTCAGCAACAGACGGTTTGGATGGTCAGGCAGCCTAGTATTTAGAGTGCCTGGCTCTCAGCCCGTTGATGGGTTGTGTAGCTTCAGGCTTTAAGGCTGGGTGGGTTGGGGGCCGTGGGCCGTGCAGATACAACATCCTCACCTGTTCGAGCTACAAGTCCTAAGCAGAGTGCCCCAGGGGTCGGTACTGGGGCCGGTTTTGTTCAACATCTTCATTAATGATCTGGAGGATGGGGTGGATTGCACCCTCAGCAACTTTACAGATAACACTAAGCTGGGGGGAGTGGTAGATAAGCTGGAGGGTAGGGATAGGATACAGAGTGACCTGGAAAAATTAGAGGACTGGTCCAAAAGAAATCTGATGACGTTCAACATGGAAAAGTGCAGACTCCTGCACTTAGGACAGAAGAATCCCATGCACTGCTGCAGACTGGGGACCGACTGATTCGGCTGCAGTTCAACATTGCACCCTTATTGCCAAGAAGGCTAACGGCACATTGGGCTGCATTAGTAGGAGCATTGCCAGCAGATTGAGGGAAGTGATTATTCCCCTCTCTTCGGCAATGACGAGGCTGTATTTGAAGTTCTGTGTCCAGTTTTGGGCCCCCCACTAGAGAAAGGATATGGACAAATTGGAGAGAGTCCAGTAGAGGGCAACAAAAATGATTAGGGGGCTGGGGCACAAGACTTATGAGGAGAGGCTGAGGGAATCGGGCTTGTTTAGTCTGCAAAAGAGAAGAGTGAGGGGTGATTTGATAGTGGCCTTTAACTACCTGAAAGGGGGTTCCAGGGAGGATGGAGCTAGGCTGTTCTCAGTGGTGGCAGATGACAGAACTAGGAGCAATGGTCTCAAGTTGCAGTGGGGGAGGTCTAGGTTGGATATTAGGAAACACTTTTTCACTAGGAGGGTGGTGAAGCACTGGAATCGGTTACCTAGGGAGGTGGTGGAATCTCCATCCTTAGAGGTTTTTAAGGTGCAGCTTGACAAAGCTCTGGCTGGGATGGCTTAGTTGGGATTGGTCCTGCTTTGAACAGGTGGTTGGACTAGATACCTTCTGAGGTCCCTTCCAACCCTAATCTTTTATGATTCTATGATACGTGGGAGAAAACAGCTCCTAGACCCACGTGCGATGCATCCATCTTTAGCAGGAACTCCTTGATGAAGTCAGGGTTGTAGAAATTGTGTTCTTGGCAGAGCTATGTCTTCAGGGCTTGAAAAGCCTCCTCACAATCTTTGGTCCACTAGAATTTTTAGGGGCTGCCATTCTTGAGAAGATCAGTGAGAGGTGCCACAATGGTTGAGAAACCCAGAATAAATTGGCAGTAGTACTCAGCCAGTCCTAAAAACTGGTTTCTTGTGTCCTTCACGAAGGCGTGGGGCAAGTCTGGAGGTCCTAGACCTTATTGACTATGGGTCACACTGTGTAGGTTGTTTCATCCTTGCCCAGGTGACATTTACAGGATTTGCAGTCGGGCCACCTTCCTGGAGGGATTGTAACATAGCCATCACATGTCTTAGGTGGTTCTGTCACTTTTGACTGTAGATTACGACATCATCTAGGTATGTGACAGCATATTGTCTATGGGGTTGGAGGATCTGGTCCATTAAGTCACTGGAACATGGGTGGGGCCCCTTACTACCCAAAGGGCATTGTCCAGAATTGAAGAGCCCAAAGGGAGTAGAGAAAGCTGTCTTGTCCCTGGATTCTAGTGTGAGAAGGATCTGCCAATATTTCTCCATTAGATCCAGGGTGGTGATGTATTCTGCTTCCCCTAGATGGTCAAGTAGTTCATCAACGTGAGGCATGAGATACACATCAGATTTTGAGACTATGTTGACCTTTTGGAAGTCAATACAAAACTGGGTAATCCCAGCAGGTGTGCTGACCAAGACTATGGGGCTATTCCAATTGCTGAATGATTCCTCATTTCCTCCTCTTTCTAGCATTCATTGGAGTTCTCGCTTCATGGTTTCCTTCAAGTTCTGGGGAAGGAGTCGACGATTTTTTCTGACTTTGAGCCCCGGTTCTGTCTAGATTTATTTGGCCAATGCAATCCAGTCAAGCCAATCCACAGCATTCTTATCAATGGTATTCAAGGCATGAAGACCTCCAGGAAGCTGAGCCATTTTGCATTTGTCAACAATATGCATCATCTGTCTGGATGTTATGGGTTATTAAATGGGTCTGTCCAGGTTGAGTAGAAAACATGGAAGAGAAGGTGATGAGCATCAGTTGAGCCTGGGCTCTCTGGTCTGAGGTGAGATTGTTTGCAGTCTTGGCCATCGCTGGCTCTGAGGCCTCAGCAACCTGTGGGCCTAATTCAGGATCAGGTGGGTTAGGGAGATATTAGGAGACTTTAACAAGTTCACATGGTAGATTTGGTGTACCTTTCGTTTGTCTGGTTGTCGGATTTCATAGTTTACTGGCCCCACTCATCACACCACCTTAAAGGGCCCTTGCCAGCGGGCTAGAAGTTTTGATTCTGAACTAGGTAATAACAGGAGAACCCAATTACCAGGCTGGAACTCCCGGAGGCGAGCACTTTTATTATAAGCTGTTTCCTGTGTGCTGCAGGCGTGTAGGAGATTCTCTCTGGTGAATGAGCCCAAGGCGTCAAGCTTCTCCCATAGATCCAGGATGTATTGTACTACATTACTGGCCTCAGATGGTTGTTCCTCACACATTTCTCAAACAAGATCTAAAATCTCTTGGGGTTGTCTCCCATATAACAGCTCTAATGCTGAGATGCTAGTGGAGGACTGGTGGACTACTCGCATGGCGAACAGCAGAGGAGGAAGTAACTGATCCGTAAGGACAAACTTCCAGAGCATCTTCTTTAGTGTTCTGTTGAATCTTTCCACCAGACTGTCTGATAGGGGGTGGTGAATAAATATCCTGAGAGCCTTGATTTTCAGCAATTGGCACGGTTGCTTGATTGTCTGGGACATAATGTTCGTTCCCTTATCCATTAAGATCTCCTATGGCACCTCAACCCAAGCGAAGATTTTCATGAGTTCAGTGCCCAACGTTTTCACATTCATACAATGTAATGATACCACTTCAAGGTACTTGATTGCATAATCTACTATAAGTAAAATGAACCAGTAGCCTAAGGCACTCTTCTCCATGGGGCTAAGTATGTTCATTCCAATCCGCTCGAAGGGCATACCTACTGGTGGGAGAGGGATCAAGGGAGCTCTCTTTGTGGGCCGAGGGGCTATGAGATGACACTCTGGGCATGAGGCACAGAAAACAGGAACATCATTGTAGACCACAGGTCAAGAAAAACAAGCTAGAATCCAGGCTAATGTCTTCTCCTTGTCTAGGTGCCCCATGAAAGTCATAGCATGGACGAGCCATATCATCTCCCTCCGACAGAGGCGAGGTATCAGAAGCTGATTCTGAACTTCTCCAGTCTGCTGGTACTACTCAATGCAGTATAGGCAATCTCCCAGAATTCTGAAGTGTGAGGACCCTCCTGCTTGATGGGGCTTGATGATCTCCCTATTTATTACCACCACTTGGGTGTACACTTCTTGTCCGCCTGTTGTTCCACTACAAAGATGGAGAACTGGGTCAGAACCTCTGACTCAGGTAATGGAGCGGCTGGGACAGGGCCTGGTTTTGCTGGGTTGGCCCAGATGCGTGTGATGTCCCCTCCTCCAGACTGGGGCTCTCCCCCATGCCCACAAGGATCTTTGGCTTAGATGAACCTGTGGCTGGAGGCAGGGAGGTCCCGCTGTCTGGAGGGGGGTCCCACAAGCTCCTTTATCAGCTCCCCAAAATAGTTCCACTCTCAGCTGACAATAACGGGATAGGCGAGCATCGGTACAAGGCCGACCATCTGGGACTGTGTGCTCCCCCACTGTTAGAGTTACTTGGATGTATGGATATGGTTTCATGTTCCCACTCACATATTGTAACAGGGATGGAGCTCAGGGTAGGTCCTGGGTTAGGAATCACCGAGGTCTGGATGGTGGTCTGGGCACACCCTGAGTCAACAAGTCCCACCATTTCTACCCCATTCATTCGTAGAGGGATAGTCAACTTTGCATGTCTGCCTTGTTGAGCTCCTGCCCCTCAGGTCTAGATTTTCCCAAAGCTGTATGACATGTAGGGGCCATCTTGGAGCCAGTGCCCAGGATGGCCACAGGTGAAACAGCGGTCTTGGTCTTGGCTGTGGTAAACAGCACCACCCCCAAATATTTGAGCATTTCCATCTCCTATGGATCCCCCGAATTCAGGCTCTAGCAATACCCCCCTCTTCACTTCTGGTGGATCAGTGGTCTCTGAAACTGGGTTGTGAGTCGATAACCCCAGGTTTCCGTGTAAGAAGACCCTGGGGCTCCCTGATCCCAGGCCCTCCAGTGTCCTGGTGAAGTGGGAGTAGATTTGAGCCTATGAAGATCCTGGTTTCCATGGGTCATTCCCACCTTTGGTGTGTGCAGCTCTTAATCCTCCCAGATTCCTGGTGTGGTGTCATTATCGGGATCTAGGCAGCCAGGTAGTTTTCAATGATTCAAATGGTGTCAGCTATTGTATTGGGATTGTGCTGTAATACCCACTTCTTTTTTCCAGGGGGCAGTATCTTGGTGAACTGCTCAAGTAAGACCAGCTCAGCTACCTGCACCCCCATTTTTGTTTCAGGTTTGAGCCACCTCCAGCGTCTGTCCTGTAACTTCTGGGTGACGAGGCAGGGTCTTGTCCCCATTGGGTACTGCTCGTTACAGAATGTCTCTTCTGAGATGTCCAAAGTATTGAGAATGGCTGCCTTGACACGTGTATCATCTTGGGCCTCACTGGGTTCTAATGCACAATATAAGGTTTGTGCTACTCTGGTTAAGAATGGGGCCCACACCATGGCCTATTGGGCTCAGGGACAGAGGGCTATGGTTTCAAGGAAGTTTTCAAGGAAGGTCTCAGGATTATCATTGGGCCCAATCGTGGTAAGCCTCATGGGGAGACAGCCACAGCTGGGGCAGGTATTACTGGCTCCGCTGGAGTGTGTGGCCCTAATATCATGACACCTGTTGGACCAGCTGTTGCTGTTGTTGTTGCTGCTGGGCCACTTGCTCAGGATCGGCTGCTGCTGCGGGTTGGTCATTTGCTGAAGCAGTTGTTGCTGCTGCTGATGGGTGTTTTGTTCGGCCATCCATTTTAGTAGCTGTCCCATCTCTATTTAGCGGGTGGGGTTGTGAAGGGAAAACAAGATGGGGTTTCTGTTTTTGCTGAGAACTGATTTTAGAATTCACTGTAAAAAGTTTGAGATAGAAAATGTTTTGTTAGCAGTTGTTTAATTTTAAAATGTTTTGTTGTAATAATATAGTTAAGAGGTCTAGACACTAGTAGAGAAGGAATGCAGAGAAAGACCTTGTAATTTAGATAAGGAAAGTTGTTAGTATTTAGTTAGAAAATTCCTAGATAATATTTTTTAGTATGTATCACCATGGAAACTGTGACGTGTTAAAACTTGTTTATACGATTCTATAAATACGGTCTGTTTTTTGGAAGCAAGGGGGATTCCTTATGTTTGAAGGGATCACCTTCTTTACGTAAAGAATAAACTTTGATTTTGCTAATCTGTTGTTGGCTAATTCTGAACCCCTGCCTAGGCAACGGACATATCAGTAAGGACCCCCGAGTTTGGGTTCTTCCACAAATTGGCACCCCAGATGGGATAGGCCCAGAGCACATCCTCCTCGTCTCGGCTCCACTGAACCTACCCAGCCGGCACCAGGTGAATTCACCTATTGGGATAACTTCTGGGGAGCTGAGGTGGTGGGGAGGCGATAAGGTAAAGTCCCTTGTTTATTTTATTAGCAAAGTCTACGGGTATAATTCCAATCTGTAATTCCCTGTGTGGGTGAGAGTTGGTGAGCAATTTTATAATTTCATTCTGTAATGCCCTGGTGTGGGTGAGAGTTGGTGTGTAATGTTATAATTTCATTCTGTAATGCCCTGGTGTGGGTGAGAGTTGGTGAGCAATTTCTGATCAGAAAACCCAGTTATGGGTGCGGGGCAATTTTCTCCCATCCCTGGGAGTCCTTTGGACTATATGGTTAAAAATTTTAAGTCTATTCCAGGTTCTAAGGGTTTGTCTGTAAAGCGTTTAATTTTGTTATGTAAAATGATATGGCCAGGTTGTTTTTCTGGACATTCCAGTAAACAATGGCCAGAGGAAGGTACCTTTGATCAAGATAAATTGCAATGTTTGAAGGGGTTAATAGAAGATTCACACCCTAAGCAAATGGAATATTGGTATTTATGGGATAATGTAGTCTTTAAACGCCGTACGGAGAGTCAGCTAGCTAGCTATAAATCAACTGTGAAGAATTTAGAAAGGAAATTGGCAACTGTTGCGCCGTCATCTGCACCCCCGATTTCTAACACTGGTGAATTTATTTAAAAAATTTACCCTTCTCTTACTAATCCTCTGCCTTACAATAAAAAGAATTTACAAGCAGGGAAAGCAGAGGAGGAGGATTGGCCACCACCTCCTTGCTGTGTGTTTGAGGGAGAAGGAGAGTATAGGACTGGACAGGAATCTTCATTTTTCCCCTACCGCACCCCCTGCTACTACTTCCAGCCTGTCAGTAAGGGAACTAGAGCTCAGGTTCGTCGTAGACTAAATGAAGAGCCTTCCTCTTCTGATTTATATCCTAATTCTTCTATTCCTATTGTTCAAGCTCCATTAAGAACTTATCCTGTCCCTATTGGAGATGGAAGTATTCAGGAATCTTTTGTTCACATTCCCTTTGCTCCACATGATCTGCTTTTATGGCAACAGAGTATGCCACGTTTACGTGATGATCCAGAGACAGTGTATAAAAAGTTTAAAATTATTTTTTCTACTTATAATCCATCTTGGGCAGATGTTACTTAGTTATTAGATGCTCTTTTGACAGAGGAGGAAAAATTGAAAATTATTCAGGAAACTACTAAGCAAGAGGGAGGACAAGTTACTCGCCCATGGCCTATGGAAGATCCCTTATGGAACTATAATAGTGATGCAGGAAGGAATAATTTAATCAATCATCGTTTGGCTTTATTGGAAGCAATTAGAAGAGCAGCAAAAACCGGAGTTAATTGGACTAAGGTAGAATTGTGTACACAGGGTCCTGATGAACATCCAGGAGATTTTTTTGAGCGATTGAAGAAAGCCCTCAGACAGCATGGAGGATTAAATCCTGATTTACAGGAAAATCAATCTATGGTTGCAGTTTTTTTTGTGAGACAATCAGCTGGGGATATTAGATCTTATTTTTATCGCAATGCTCCAGGTTGGCAAGGGAAATCATTGTCTGAGGTTATTTCCATTGCTACATATGTGTTTAATGGGAGGGAAAAGAAAAAGCAGAAAGAAACTGCCAGCTTACTAGCTCTTTCTCGGTATCCTAATAGGGGAGCCCTCCCTCAAGAACGCCGCCTGCAAAGTACAAGACAGACTGACCGGACACAGCCTAATGTAATTTATCAAAGGCAAGGGAGAAAAAATGTAGATACTTGTAATTATTGTGGGGAATTTGGTCACTGGAAACGTGAATGTCCAGTAAGATTTAGAGGGTTTCAACCGCATTTAAATCAACGACCCCAAAGTGAAAATGTTCCAGCCATTCGAAGGGAGAATGATTTAGAAGATATAGACTAGGATGAAGAGGGAGACTTTACTCTGTTAGCTTCGCTTGCTGTTTCATTTCATTTAGATTCTTCTGATCCACAATTAAAAATTCAAGTAGGAGAACAAATTTATAGTTGTTTAGTTGATTCTGGAGCGGAATCAAGTTTACTCAAAAATTCTGAGGTTCCTCTCGACCCTAAGCATTCTATTCCAGTTGTGGGAGTGTCAGGAAAAATACACCGTGTTTCCCAGACTAAACCTACACTTGTTCGTATAGGTCCTCTTACAGAACAACATGCTTTTTTGATTTCTCCAGATTGTCCTCATCATTTGTTTGGGAGAGACTTGTTATGTAAATTGAATGCCACTATGATTTTTACACCAGAAGGAATTTCTTTATCTTTTCCTGGTTCACTGGTTCCTTTATTTCAAGCTTTAATTACTGAAGATGTAGTTAAACCTTCTCTTCCTTATCCTGCATTAAGTGAAGTACCTGAAGGGTTGTGGGCTCATACGTCTACCGAAGTGGGATTATTAAAATCTGTAGATCCAGTTAAAATTACTGTTCGTCCAGATCCACCGCCTTCGGTGCCTCAGTATCCTTTATCTCGGGAAGCAATAGAAGGAATTCGCCCAGTGATTCAAGAGTTTTTAAAGCAGGGTATTTTAGTACCTTGTCAATCTCCTTGTAATACTCCTATATTACCTGTTAAGAAACCTAGACCAGGTCCAGATGGAAAACCTGTGTATAGATTTGTACAAGATCTTCGTATTAATAATTCTTATGTGATCCCATGACATTCAGTGGTTCCAAACCCAGCAACTATTCTAACTTCAATTCCACCTTTTTCCACTTATTTTACATGTATTGATCTTTGTGCTGTGTTTTTTTCTATACCTATTCATAAAGATTCTCAATATTTGTTTAGTTTTACATGGGAAGGGGCCCAATTCTGTTGGAAATGTTTGCCACAAGGTTTTGTGGACAGCGCTATGATTTTTTCTCAAGCTCTTACTAAAGATTTACAGTCTATAACATTTTCTGAAGGTTCTGTTTTGATTCAATATATTGATGATTTGCTTTTGTGTTCTTATTCTGAAAAAGCATGCATTGCTGATTCTGTGTTTCTGTTGAAAGCACTATATGAGAAAGGGCATCGTGTTTCTTTGATCAAATTGCAGTTTTGTAAATTAGAGGTTCAATATCTAGGGTATCTTATTTCTTATCAAACACGCTTACTTTCACCAGAGCATATAGAAGCTGTTTTAAAAATCCCTCGACCTAAAACTAAAAAACAAATTCGTGGATTTTTGGGAATGGTTGGTTATTGCAGGCAGTGGATTCCTAATTTTGCTGCTATGGCTAAGCCTCTGGTTGCACTTACTAAAATTTCGGAGACTGATCCACCTCTTCGGTCAGAAGAAGCTGAGGCTTCTTTTATTTTTTTAAAGCAAGCCCTTTCAATAACCCCAGCATTAGGGCTCCCAGATTATAAGAAACAGTTTAATCTTTTTTGTCATGAGTATAAAGGTACTGCATCTGGAGTGCTTACACAACCAATGGGAGGTTCTCAAAGGCCAATTGCTTATTTTTCATGTCAGCTTGATTCTGTGATACAGGGTTATCCAGCCTGTCTTAGAGCTGTGGCAGCAGCTGCTTTATTAGTTCAAAAGGTACAAGATTTGATGCTTGGACATCCTTTAACTCTTTATGTGCCACATGCTGTAGAAGCCCTGTTAATTAAAGGAAAAACTCAGCATATTTCAGCACAACGCCTTACTCAATATGAAATTGTGCTTTTAGCAGCTGATAATATTATTATTAAACGTTGTGCATCTTTAAATTCAGTTACACTGTTACCGATTCCCACTGAAGGGGAACCTCATAATTGTGATTATGTTATTTCTCAGAGCACTACACCTCGCCCTGATCTTCAGGATACTCCTTTGATTGATCCAGATTATATTCTATATATTGATGGTTCTTGCTTTGTTGATGAGACAGGAATGCGTAGAGCAGGGTATGCGGTGTGTACGTCACATGAGGTCTGGGAAGCTCATTCTTTACCTAATGTATATTCTGCTCAATTGGCTGAACTGATTGCTCTTACACATGCTTGTTGTTTAAGTGTAAATTGTTCTGTTAATATTTATACTGATTCTCGCTATGCATTTGGAGTTTGTCATGCTTCAGGACAAATTTGGAAACAAAGAGGTTTTCTTACTTCTTCAGGACAGCCCATAGCACATGCTCAGGCTGTGAATAATTTGCTTGTTTCTATTATGTTACCTTCTTCTATTGCTGTTATTTTTTGTAAAGCTCATACTTCTGCTTTGGATGAAGTCTCCCGTGGAAATGCATTTGCAAATAAAGCTGCAAGGGCTGCAGCCAGGAATGCCTTTCCTCCTCCGGATGTACAGGCAGTCTGTGCTTCCTGGCCAGCTCAATTTTCTGTCTCCCCTTTGGAGATTTATGATTCAGTTCCATCTTCGGAGTTGGACAATTGGAAGACAATTGGGGCAAATTTTTCTGACAATATATGGTGGTCACCTGATGGCCGCCCAATGGCTCCGAAAAATCTTTTGTTTAAACTTGCCCGCTATGTTCACCAAGGTGGCCATGCGTGCAAAGGGGGGATAGCTGATCAGGTTTTGCGATTTTGGTGTGCACCAGGTATTCATCAAGTGGCTAAACAAGTATCTCAAGGTTGTGTTATTTGTCAAAAGTATAACGTGGGACGTCATCAGCCACAACAACTGGGGGCACCAGAATGGGTTTATGGCCCATTCCAGCGTTTGCAGATAGATTATATGGACTTGCCTCCTTGTAAGGGTTTTAAACATGTGCTAGTAATAGTATGTGTGTTTTCAAAATGGATTGAAGCTTTTCCAACTAGAAAAGCTGACACAGCAGCTGTTGTTAAGGCATTAGTGAAAGATGTAATTCCAAGATTTGGCTGCCCTTTAGTGATAGAATCTGATAGAGGAAGTCATTTTGCTAATCAAGTTATGCAGTCTTTAATGAAAGCATTGGGTATAATTCAAAAATTACACACTCCATATAGACCTCAGTCATCAGGAATAGTTGAAAGATCAAATGCAAAATTGAAGAATCAACTATCTAAAGTTATGGATGATACCGGATTACGTTGGGTGGATGCGTTACCATTAGCTTTAATGCATCTAAGAATTATGCCTATTAGAAAGACGAATTTATCTCCCTATGAAGTTATTTTTGGGAGACCATTTCAACTGGGGGGAAGCCTGACACCTGCACACTCCAGTCTTATGTGTGGAGATGAGGAGTTGGTTGCATACGTTATAAAATTACAAAAGACACTTACTGCTATTTTTAAGTTTTCCAGAGACGCTCAGAGAATTCCTTTAGATGTGGCCGTGCATGACATCCAGCCGGGAGATTGGGTACTGCTAAAGAAGTTTTCACGCAAGAATTGCTTAGAACCAAGGTGGGATGGTCCTTACCAGGTGTTGTTAACAACATACACTGCTGCAAAGCTACAGGGAAAAGAAGCTTGGTACCACTGCACCCATCTAAAGAAAGTACGATCACCTGATGCTGATTCTTAGAAGGAGAAGATTTCTAAGTGCAACGAGGGAGCTTCGCTGGACCGAGGTCCCAGAAGCAGACGTGGAAGGTGAAGAACTACGGGCAATCCCCTTGTGGTTGCTCTGAAGTAGACGTGGAAGGTGAAGAACTAAGGGCAATCCCCTTGTGATTGCTCTGAAGTAGACGTGGAAAGGTGAAGAACCACAGGCAATCCCCTTGTGGTTGCTTTGAAGAAGACGATCAACGAAGTCAAAAGTGCAGCAGGAAAGAAAAGATTAATGGACTATATTATTTATTTATTATTTGGTGTGTTTGTTATATTAAGGGGATAAATTGTTTTAGAATTAGTGTGGAAGATGGATATATTGTTTTTGATGATGTTTTTAATTAATTTAAATATAGATAATGCAGATTTTAAAGCCAATTCATTTTATACGTTGATAAAGAATTTAACTGCATCTTGGGAGGTAAAAGATTGTTGGGTGTGCTCTTTTATGGCAACCCATCATTGGGAAGGAATACCTCTAATACCTATTCCTGTGCCAGTTAATGAATGGGAAAGTTTGGCCTGGACTAATCCCATGGGAACAGTAATAGGGAAAGAACATCGGTTGGGAATGAGAGTTGATCCTAGAGACTTAATTCTCTCTGGAAGGAAGCCAGCTGCACCACTATGTGTGCAACAGACACATTCTGTACCGGTAACAGATTCAGATAAACCCTGGTTAAATGTTATTTGTGAGGTAAAGAATGTAGGGAAATATTCAAAATGCAAATACATTGTCTACCTACCTACAAAGGAAGGGAAAAAAATCAGTAAAACTTTGATACAGAAACGAGGATCCAATGCTACTAATTTGAACCAGAAGAGAGTTTATAATTGTACGTTAGATGCTACCCGAGGAATTTAGTGTAACAATACCCATAAATGGTGGAAGAAGTTAGAGAATATGAATTTATATAAAAATAACCAGTTTAGAGAAGAGGTTTGGAAAATTCACAAGACTACTACCATTAATCAATATGTAAATGATACCTGGTTTGAATGGGCTAACATCATGTTACATGTGTTATACCAAGCCCATTCCAATAGTTGCAGAGGAGTTACTCCAATTGAAGAAGGTGTATGGTGGGCATGTGGAAATTGGGCAGGAAAAACTTTACCACCAAGGTGGAAAGGAAGATGTACCGTAGTATATCTCTGGCCTGGAGGTGTGCATCCAGTTCCTTTACATGACGTTGTGTATAACCACCAACCAAAAAGAAGTTTTATGCCCACCCTGGATGCTCACCATTATAACCCATTAACTGAACACGCTTCAGCATTCTGGAGAGGATGGAGAATGTTTTTGCCCTGGCAAGGAGTGGGTGATTTGGAGTATGCACTAAGAAATTTTTCAGCAGAATTTGAGATATTTGCCAATGTGACTGGAGATGCTATTTTAAAATTACAGGCTGAAATTGAATCATTGGCACAAATGAGTATTCAAAATAGATTAGCCCTAGACCAATTGTTAGCTCAGCAAGGAGGAGTTTGTGTAATGTTGAATCAAACCTGTTGTTTTTATAAAAATGAATCAGGTCAAATTGAGATGGATGTACACAAAATTTGGAATGTCAGTAGATTTTTCCATGAATTTGCTAACCCTCCAATGCCACCATTTGGCATTGATATTTCATGGTCATCCATCTGGAATGCTTTGACTTTTTGGTTACCAGACTTATTGTGGCTTAAAAAATTGTTTGTGATTATAATAGTATTTATGATAATATTACTGTTAATATTTTGTTTTAGACAGTGTTGTTGTTCATTTTTCCAGCAAAAAAGGTTTAAGCCCCCTAAGAAACAGATGGTGCAAAGGTCAATACGGTATTGGTATAATGGCAACGAAAATTAATGAATATATCATAATTGTGATTCTAGTAGTAAATCTATTAGAATCAAAGGGGGGAACTGTGAAGGGAAAACAAGATGGGGTTTCTGTTTTTGCTGAGAACTGATTTTAGAATTCACTGTAAAAAGTTTGAGATAGAAAATGTTTTGTTAGCAGTTGTTTAATTTTAAAATGTTTTGTTATAATAATATAGTTAAGAGGTCTAGACACGAGTAGAGAAGGAATGCAGAGAAAGACCTTGTAATTTAAATAAGGAAAGTTGTTAGTATTTAGTTAGAAAATTCCTAGATAATATTTTTAGTATGTATCACCATGGAAACTGTGACGTGTTAAAACTTGTTTATACGATTCTATAAATACGGTCTGTTTTTTGGAAGCAGGGGGGATTCCTTATGTTTGAAGGGATCACCTTCTTTACGTAAAGAATAAACTTTGATTTTGCTAATCTGTTGTTGGCTAATTCTGAACCCCTGCCTAGGCAACGGACATATCAGTAAGGACCCCCGAGTTTGGGTTCTTCCACAGAGTTCAAGCACTAATTGCTTGAGAGTTTCTTCCTCTCTGTCTTTTTTTGTTTGTTTTTGCATTCCCTTATGCAGGAACTACGGCATCTGCCCACAGCCTCCACCAATATGTAACAGGCAGCTTGGATGGCCAGGAGGCCTAGTGATTATAAAGCCTTGCTCTCAGCCCCTTGCTGGGTTGAGTAGACTCAGTCTTTAAGGCTGGATGGGTAGGGGGACCTGGGTCCTCCCTCTCCACCGGGTCCCAGCCCAGGGCCCTGGGTATGTCAACCCCTGAACAGGGGGTTCCTCCCAGCAGAGAGTCAGAATCTGCTGCCCTAGGCTACTTCCTATCAGTCTGTTCAGTTTGGGCATGATGACTCTAGTCCAATTTGCTGGGCGGTTTGTTTCTCGTAGGATGCCCTGTTGGGTCCTGGGTGGCACCTTGCTGTGGTCCCAGGCTCCTTCAGGCAGGGCATCCACAAGATGATGAGTACAAACCCCACAATGTCTCTGGGATTTGCTCAGTCAATTACCTCCAGTGCTAGAGATTCTTTCACAGTTTCTCTTGGCTGGGGAGCCAGTGCTGACTTCCAGGTGGCTGCCCTGCCTGGCAGGCTAGTGCTCCTTCCTTTCAGGCAGGGAGACAGCTAGCTCCTGCCGCTTTGCCAGTCAGCCCCGAACTGAGCCAGGCTCTCTTCATTTCCTTGTGTGCCAGTATCCAAAGCCATTTAAACCCCAAAGGGGCACAAGGTGGCCTTTCTCTAAGTTACTTAGGCACAGTGCAATCAATGGAAGAGCAACGGGCCTGATCCTCCAGGTGAATGGCAGGTGGGAGCAGCCCCACTGAAAAAAATTGGGGCTGCAAAATTCATCAAGGTGTTACCTTATTCTCTTTTTAATCCGTCCTTAAACCCACCTCTGCTGGTACCTGCACATCACCCCTCTGGCATGGGCTAGGTTAGTGGTGGTTCAGACTTCTGCTTTTTGCTCAGCCTTGTTCATTTTTTTACTCTTCTTCCTAACCATTCCCACTATTTGTGTGACGCCCAGACTCTAGACAGGGCCTGTCTTCTTAACATGTCCGCACAGTGCCTAGCAGTGGGAGCCAGGATACTTCACTAGACTTCCAAAGTTCTACCATAATAATGACAAGTGGGGTAAACTAGATGAGAATCAGGGCCAATATCCTTTTCTACAGTCATAATAAAGTGTGCCAGCTGGGGCGTGGGTGGTCATGCCTAGTGGTCAGAGCAGTGGCAGTCAGAGGCCAGGATTCAGAGCCAAGGGTCAGGAACCAGGAGTCAGAGCCAAGATCAGAGCCTGGGTCAGAGTCCATGAGTGAGCCAAGAGGCAGGACTATCACTACAGCTGTGGAGCTCATCTTGTTGCATAGACACAGACACTTCCTGGCACAAATTCCCGGACTTAAATAGAGCACCTGCACCAAGCAGGGACCACGATGGAAACTGTCAGTCTGGACTTGCAAGGTGGTACTTCCTGTGGTGTTTATCTCCCCAGGATCTCTGTAATAACGCATGCAGCCCTACCATTGCTGCCGCATAGCGTTCTAGTTCCCACAGAACTTCACATCATGCTCCAGCTGCAATGGAGCTAGGGGAGCTGGTGGGGGTTACCCAGGAGTGCCAGCGAACAGGGTTCTACAGGAATGTGGGGCCAGTGGGGAGCTCGGACTGCCCTACCAAAGAAGGCTCAGCATCTATGCAGCCTGCGTGGAGCAGGGTTCCTCTCACCTGAATATGTTTGCGAATATGTGGTCGATTTTGTCATAGATGGGCTGAGCGAGGGCACTGTTGAGGTCGATGCGGGCGAAGGTCGGGGACGCGTATACGCCATTCTTCTGGCATACAGCTTTCAGGGTCCCGTAGAAGCCTTGGTAGCCATTGTCTCGCTGGATAATTGGAAACACAGTTGTAATGAAGTGGGTATGGGATACATCACTTATGATTTGTACTGCAGGAGAACCTATAGGCCTCAGCTGAGCCTAGGGCCCCATTGTGCTGTGATCTGTACAAACATATGTCTACACTGGAGCTGGAAGGTGTAATTTCCGCTCAAGCAGACATACCCACACTAACTCTGACATGTTTGAGACCCATGGTATGTACTTCGGGCAGCTAACTCCCCACTCCACCGGTGCTGCCTCTGACTTTCCCCTTTGCAATCTGGACTGGTATATTGCTGTGTCACCCCAACACCCTCACTCCTGGGGCCCATCTTGCACTTGCTATGCTGTGTGAACCCCCCCACTCCTGTGGTAGCCAACACCCAGCCACCTGCAAGCAAGCGGTTTCTGACCTAGTGAATGAATGCTTCTGGTCAGCCACTCCTGGGATTATGCAGTGGTGTGACCCCCAGTCACCATCCCCAGTCCCAGATGCAACCCAAGGAACTGCCATCTTACAGAGTTCAGTGCTGCCCACTGGACTCTGCAAGCTCATTGGTTA
>VOCO01034505.1:0-13925 GCA_007922225.1 Emydura subglobosa
GAGCGTCGCGTGATTCCCTTTGCCCGCTGCGGCCGGGGCGATGGCTGAGCTGGCAGGGTCCCAGTCCGAGCCCGGGGCTGATGGGAAACCGCCAAGCAGCTGAACCGGCGGGGAGCAGCCGGTCGGGTTGGAGACACGGCCCCGGGGCTGAAATGACCAGAGAGCCACCTCCTGGCTTCGCCGCCCGACCCGTCACACGCAGACACGCGTGTGTGCACAAAGACCCTCAGACGCACAGGTGTAGATATACCCGGGCCTGCACACACACGTGCGCACGGGTGGCCAGGTATGTACACACACAGAGACACGTGTGCACACGTACATCCCTGCACACACATAGCCACACATATACACACACAGACACGTGTGCAATATGCAAACATACACACAGACACGTGTGTGCACACGTACACCCATGCGCACACGTGGCCATACACACAAACAGGGGCGTGCATACACAGAAAGAGTGCATACACATCCGCCACCGAGGATCAGTGAGCATTCCTCCCGGGGCTCACTAGCCCCTCCGCTACCTTATACATTGCACCAGCTTCAGCACAAGGGCCTGTAAAACTGGGAGGAGATCAACTCCCATGTGGACACACTTAAAATCAGCTTCCACCTGGTTTGTCCTGGAAAGAGCCCCTGGTTAGATGATCAGATGCAGCTGGGAAGCTGAGTCAGGGGGTTTCTATAAAGGGCTGAGAGGGGCCACCCAGAAAGTGGCTGCCGGTAGGAGGATGGTTCCTGTAACTAGTCCTGGTGGGGTGGGAAAGGCAGCTGGGTCTCAGCAGCCGCACAGAGACTGAGCCCTTTGGTGTCTGCACAGCCCCTAACCTGATGGTTTGGGCTGGCTCCTGAACTGGGGCTTCCTAGCACTGCTTTAACAATGTTAAGGTGGGGTCGCCAGGTGGCATTGCTACACGTAGTCTCTCTCGGTCTTTTTTTTCATATCGTGTGAGCAAGTGTTCAGTCTTTGGGAGACGTGGCCGGGAGTTGGCTGTCGGTTTTGTGCGGCTGTTTATTTTTGAGGGAGCTGTTGCAAGCAGCAGGAGAGTTTGTCCAGTGTCTTAATAGCGCTCGTTAGAGTTAATTAATGGGGTATAACTTCCCCCCTGAGAACCAGGCAGTGAGAAATAGGTGATTGTCTAGTATGTAACTGCACAAGCTTTTCCTCCTATGTGCAACTGACCCACAAGCCGCTACTGAGCACAGGGGTGATAGGTAACAGTTAGCCCCTGATCACGGTTTAATGAGAAACCGAGGCACTGATTAAACAGTCAACTTGAGGCACAATTTCTGATGAAGTACAGCATGAAATGGATTTCCCACGCCCACAGGGTCGCAATCGAGGCCAGGACGGTTGTTTGCGACGTGGCTGTGATGGTGTTGGTGCCAGGATCAGAGGGCGGCAAGGTGGGGGAGGCCAGGTCTGGTATTGGATCAGCTTCTGTTGATGAAAGAGAGACGCTTTTGAGCTTCACAGAGCCCTGCCTCTGGGCAAGCTGGCACAGCTTCCATCCTGCAATGCCCCACCTGCAGTCTGGCTTCCACAGACCCACCCTCCTTCAATACAGCTCCCTGAAGTTTGGGAGCAATTTGTTTCCACACCTCTCCCCAGCTGGCTGGGGAAACCGATGCTGGATGTTCACCAGACATGATGGCATGGTGTCCTGCAAACTCCGTGCCAGGCTGGTTCCCGTCCTGGGTGGTTGGGTGCCAACCCAAACTCCTGTCTGGCTGGCTGAGGGCTGGGCGAGAGACCAGGCGGTACAAACACGGAGGAGAGCGGCGTGCGGAATGAGCAAGGGGCTGAGAGATGAGGCGACGTGCGGCGCTGGCGTGTCGCGCCTCTGCTCTGTTCCAGGGGGCTACGCCCAGTTGACCCAAGATCTAGCCCAGAATAAGCCTTGCCGAGAGGATGGGCTTCCCGGTGGGTTTCCAGTGCTTTTGATGGGAGACGCAATAAATCTGGTGCCATCCCCCCGGTCCATGGTGGGAAGGGGCTAGCACGAGGCCTGTGCTATATTCGTACAGCTCCTAGCACCAGGGGCTCTGGGAGTGCTTTCATAATACACCTAGTAATGTGCACCACTATGTGGAACACAGCAGAGTTTCTTGGCCTTTTTCAAACTGCACCCTCACTGTCCATGCTGGTCCTCCCCTCTGACCCACGCCCTTCCAGTCAGGACCTCCCTCGCATCTGGGAATGGCAGGGTGTCTCTGCTCCCCCTGGATGACGGGACATGCTTGGGGTTAAAAGCAAGAAGCAGGGAGCCAGGACACCTGGGTTCCATTCCTGCTGTTAACTCTTTAGCTGGGTGCCAAGGGCTCTCTCCCTGACACACAGCCGGCTCCGTGCCTCAGTTTCCCCCTCTGTGACATGGAGCTGCTTCTCTGTCTGTTTCCTGGATCAGGACCAAGGCCCTGAGTCAGCTTAAAACCAGCTGGTCCCTGGATCATCCAGTTTGAACCAGTATGTGCATCTCTCCTGGGGAGGGGAGTGGCTCCCCAGGCTGATAACGCAGGAATCTTTGTGCCCCCCCCCCCGCCCCCACACACACACTAGGTATTTACTTGATTGCCACCAGGTTCACATCGTTCAAGAAGCTGCTCTTTGTCCCCAAAGGGCTGTGCAGGATTTCCTCCGCCTGCCGCACGCGGGATATCCCCCAGGCATCCTGCAGGAAGCGACGATAAAAATCACCAGACTGGAGCAGAAGCGAGGTCCCTCCAGCCTGGTGTCCCAGTTCCTCCGCCAGCCCGTGTCCCGCTCAGACACTACACCTCTCCCCCTGCTGACCGGGGTTCTCCGGGTGGCCCTTTATTTTCCCTCCAGAGGCTATAAACAGCGGTTCCAAGTGACCACGCCACTCTCTGAACCAGCCCACTCCCTCTGCAGGTGAAAGTGCGAGAACTGACAGGCAAGCTAAAAAACTCATCACAGATCCCCCCGGCCCCCCAGCTCCAGCCTGGGATGGGGTCAGTCCTTCAAACCCTGCAGCTGGGTTTTCCTGCTGGTTACAGGGTGGTGACTGTTTCTGACTCCGAACCACAACCACCCGCTGGGCCGTGCAGCCGTGTCCTTATACCTGGGGGCGCCTTTGATTTCCAGTCTCTGGGCACAGGCGAGGGGCAGAAAAGAACCCACTGCTCAGGGCGCAGCTAAAGGCAGAGTTAGCAGAACCAGAGGCAGGGGAGTTTCCGTTTCCTTCCCTCTTGGGATTTCCTGGGAAATCCACTGTGCACCTGCTGTCCCAGAAGTCCATTCTGGCCTGGCACGCTTTGTTACATCCCCTCTCCCTGCTACACCAGCTAGGCCCCATCCCAGCCCCAGGGCTTCATTTGTGCCAGGGCTGAGTCCCGGGTCGCTGCAGCCGTTATAAATGTAAGAAAATGGCTTGAGACCCCGGCATCTCTCATCACAAATTCAGCCCCGCCGGGCCCCCTGTAATACAGAAACTTTGCATCGAACCCCAGGGACCTGAAGATGCTTCTACTGAATTTAGTGAGGCTTTCCAAGGATGTGGCAGGAAATTCCCACATCTGTCACTGAGAGCGGCTAGCGCCGCGTACTGTGTGAGAACCCCGCAAAGGCAGATGTGGGGTAATCCACCCCCCCCCACACCTGCGAAGATCTCACCCAACCTCCCAGTAGCTAGACTGGCTTAAGGCAGGAAGCATCTATGCAATGCACTCCCGCAGGCCCTGTTAACACAGCATCTGAACCTCTCAGCGTCTTCCCCCAAAGCTCTGTTCGTGCAACCCACTGGCGAGTGCATGTGACAGGTCCCCTGCGCAGTCCCCAGCTAGAGAGCCTTCAAGTTTCCGCAGCTCATGCTTTCTGCAGGGAAAGTCCCCGGTTCAATCCCAGGGTGGCAGCTGAGAAGGCAGCGGCCACGTTAGCATTAATTAGTCCAGCCTCCACTGGATATTCTTGCTGTCCGCATCAACGACGCTTCGGATCATGCCTGCGGTCTCAGCCCTGTGGCGGTGAGTTCCGCCGTCTAATTCCTCCCTGTGTAAAAAAGCATTCATTTTGAATTTGCCGCCTCGCTGTTTATTTTAACATTCCCTTGGGTGTCGGACTAGCCAGGTGCCAGCAGCTCAGGGCCTGAGAGCCCAGTATCCCGTCTCTGTGCCCAAGTCCTGGCAGTCACGGTCCAGCACCCTACGGTGCCAGGTGCTGTACAAACACCGAACATAAAGATGGTTCCTGCCCCAGGTGTAGCTCTCACGGATGCTTCCAGAGCAGCCCCCGTTCAGTCCCTATCCTCTTCTAGGCCAGGGTCCGGGACTGGCTTCCTTCTGAACTCTCTCTTCTTTGCCCTGGGGAAACCGCTGTCTCCCAGGGCTATAAAGCAGACTACTGTGGATGTCTGCGGCGGGAGGCTCTGTTGTTTTACCGCTCCAGTTTGGGTCCTTTAACACCCCCCTTTGGCTCTAACTCCAACTGCAAAGTCACCTGCCATAAACACACCCAGGGCCCCCATGCTTGTTAAAACAAAAACCCAGACTTCCCAGTTCCACGCAGGTGCTGCAATAAGACTCTAGCGAGCCCAGCACCTAAGACCAGGGCGGAGTCCTTCACACCAGGGCCACGTGACCCCGGTTGGATTTGCTGGGCAATGGGGGAGGCGTGGGCAGGAAAGGGGCAGGAGAAATCACACTTACAGGCCATGTTTGCAGCAACCTTGTAAAAATGCCACACGCCGGGATCTGGAATCAGCTCCATGCTGACATCTAGTGGGTTTAATGCAAACCCTGCTTCATGGGTGGGAGTTCTAGGAATGTGAATGCAATGCCCTCCCTTAAGGTGGGGAGTGGTCCCACGAGCTCTTAATTCCAGGGGAAGGAGTGGAGAATTGCCCTACCCGCCCCTCTCTGCCGCCGCCTCTGAGTAGAGGTCAGATAATAAAAGAAATCCCTGCTTTGCGACCCTCCATAAATTAAGTTCTCCGGGGCCAGCTCTACCCTGGAAACTTTTTCTGGCTCAGCAATGTCGGTGCAAGGGGTGAGGGTTTTTTTTTTTTTTTGCAACCGTGCTGTACTCACCAAAGCCGGAATGCAGCTGCAGTTCTGCCAGCATAAAAGTGCTTCTGCCCATGTAGTTTGTTTTGCTCCGTATAAATTACTGGCAGAAACCCAACGTCTCTCCACGCCAGCACAAGTTGCACGCACAGCAGGCGGGCTTGCTGGGATAGCGAAGGGCCGCCAGCCGCGCTAACGACGACCTGGCGTTGGCTGGAGTTCCATCCGCCAGGGGAGTGGGCGGCTGTAAAGCGTACTCCGCGTTCCTCTTCCTCCTCCTCTTCCCCGTGGCTGGTCCACGCAGAAGATAATAGCTCACTACTGCTGCCAGCTGGAGTTGCTCCCTTTGCTCACGTGGGTGGGCTGGCCGCCTGTGTCTGAGTGTGCGGAGGGGCCTGCTCCTGGACCTGTGGGCGTGAGGTGCGCGGTGCATCTTGGGAAGGGAAGGAGCTTGCGATTTTCCACTCAATTCTCCTTGTTTGTTTCCTCCGTCTCTCCTTTCTTCCCGGGCCTTCACCCTTGCAACCTCCTTGCTATCCATCTCATTGCCACGGGGGCGGGGCTCGTGCACCACCCACTCCACCCCGCGGGGCCTCTAAGGGGGGGGAAATTCGGGGGGGGAGGGAGCTCCTCTTTGACCAGCCCAGCCCTGCAGGCCCCGGCCACGTCCCTCGGGCACCTCCCTAGGGGCTGCGCCTGTCTCTGCGCACTGTGCCCCGCCGGGGATGTGGGACCTGGCTTCAAAGCTCTACCGCAAGCTCCGTGGGCAGGTCAGGGGGAAGCTGGGCCGATAACCCTGCCTTGGCGCCCGCGGGCAGGGCAGGGACCATCTCTCCCGCTGGGGCGGGGCAGCGCTTGGCCCAGCGGGGCCCCGATCTCCGCGTGTGTGCCGCTTTCCCTACAGCTGCCCCTCGAGTTATCCCAGGTGGGGTGACTACGGGACTGGCATAGGCAGTTGCAATTTGGGGGGCAGGGGGGGGGTGATTTGTTCCCCTGCAGTTTGCTCCTTCCCTCGCCTCATTTCTCCCTCCGTGGTTAACCCCAGGGAAGCGGGACGTGTTCCTGACCCCTGGGCCGGGCCGGCTCAGAGGGGCTGCCAGGCACGTGAGGGCTGGGGGGCTCGTGGAGAGACTCCAGCTGTGAGTCCAGCCTGCTGAGATCACCCAGTTGTGGACACTTTCCTGGCTCTGCCTCCTGAGCTGAGGTGAGGGGGAGCTATCTGCATCGAGGGTAAGATTCCCCCACGCAGGATCCCCCCCACTGGCACGGAGCTGCCATAAGGGGTCTGCATCAGCCCTGCTCCTGTCCTAGGGCGCTGTGGGGTTTCCCTGCAGTGTGTAAGATAGAGCAGCCTTGGGGCTGCTCTAACAAGAGGCGCAGGAAGGTGGCGAATGGGAGGGGAGGGAGGTCTGGGGAGTGGCGTGTGCTCTCTGAGCTGGGGTGAGTGATGCCTCCTCATGGCGGGAGCCTGAGCAAAGCTCTCTGCATCCCTGTAGTCAGCCCGGCAATTACAGGAGCAATGAAGGCGAGATGTAGGGGCTGGGTGCCTGCGGAGAGAAAAATGAGCCAACCTCCAAAGGGGGAAATTGCTGATGGCAGATAAAGCTGCAGGGTTTGATGGATTGAACGGCGCAGGCCGGAGGCAGATGCCGGTGTCTCGAGGACAGGGTGTGGGGAGGCGTTCCTTTAATAGCTCCTGGGAGAGCGGGAAGATTGTAAGAGGCTAGAAAAATCCCTCCCCCCGCCTCCTTTTGGTTCTTTAAGAAAGCGGTGATGGAGGACCCAGGAAATGATGGGTGGGTGGATCTGAGCTCACGAAAGGGACAGTTATTAGGGATCAGACGGTAAAACGGCTGCAGACACACGATGTGATCGGATCTGGGAATCGGGGATTTTTATCTGTCCGAGGGTAAATCTCATCTGCAGGAAGAAAGAGGAAAAATTCCAAGGGAGGCTTCCAAACAGAGAACTCAAGGGCGGGGGGACTGAGGCAAATTCCACTCCCAGAGCTGGGAGAGGGCTCAAAAAGGACTGGGAGTTCTCATGCTTCAGGGCACCCTGGCCGCAGGGGTCAGGAAGGAGATCCAGCCCTTCTGCGTGCAGGAGGGATGAAATTCACCCCAGTGTAGAGGGACAAGCATAAGCCTCGGGCGAGCCCCTCTGCAGCGGAGTGGATTGCACAGGAGCATAGCAAGTGCCAGACCAGATCAGAGGCCCACCTAGCCTGTCTCGGACAGCGAGCCAACCACATGCTGCAGAGGAAGCTGTAGGAACCTGGCAGCGGCGCTCATGGGACTGTGCACCCCCACCAAAGTTTCCTCTGATTCCTAATAGTAAAATACCAGCTATTCCCGGTTACCTCCACAAATGTCCTGTTCCTCTGGGGCTCCCGCTAAATGGCCCTCGACGTCAGCGAGTTCCTCAGGCTGGTGACGCATGCGGAGAAAGCGTCTCCTTCACGCGATGCTGAATTTCCCACCTGGCGATGGGCTTGACCATCCCCTTGTCCCTGTGCTGCAAGAGTGGAAGGACAAAGTCTCCTGAATTATCTCTGCAACTCCCCCTCCCCCGACTGTTTATGGGTGCTCCCCACTTCTTCTCTGCCCCTCTAAGGGAAACAAGCCCCAGCTTTTCAATTCCTCTGCAGAGGAGGGTTTAACCAGGCCCCCGACGGTTCCCTGCGCCCGCGCTGATTCTGCAATCGGACGCGGGGGGCACAGAGCGATCGTGCCGGCGAACAGGGGCGAATAGCATGCCAGGGCACCCACGGTGGGTTTATCTCCCTTGCGGCTGCATGTCTCAGGGCACCCGGTCTCCAAAAGGAGGGGCCCTGGGCGGGGCCGGAGGGGAGAGCTGGACCATCCCTGCAGAGGGATGCGAGCGGGGAAGCCGGTTGCAGCACCAGAGGTTCCCCCAAGCGGCCACTGGATGGCACCAACCCCTAGGCAGCGCTTGGCGGGCGACAAGGCGGGGAGGGGAGAGCCAAGGGAGGGAGCAAAGCCGGGGCTGGTGCCTGGGCCTTGACCTTTGAACCGTGCCCCTTGCAATCTGGTTTTTGCCCAAGACCGAGTGTCCCTGGCTCAGGGCTGCCCTGCCTCCCTCAGGGTCACGGATCGACACCGCCCAATCCCCTCCCGCAACGGGCAGGGGCCTGGTGGGGGGAAAACCTGTCAATGATTTCCAGGGCCCTGGAGCATGGAGACCCAGGTGCTGGGGCTTCCCGTGAATCATCCTAGGCGAAAATGCTCCTGGGCCTCTAGCTCCGGGCTGCCCGCCTTGCTCCAGCGGCTGTCCCAAAACCAGCAGGGGCTGATTGCTGTCCAGAGCAATGCACAGGCTACCACGGGTCGCCTTCCACGCTCTGCGGGGGACGGGGTCAATTTCCCCACCACTAAAATGCAGCCACCTCTGGGGTGGAAATATACCGGGCCGCTCTGCCCCACTAACGCTCCGGAGCAGGGCGTTGTGGTGTGGGGAAGGGAGGAACTAGAGGTGGGATCTCCTGTTAGCACGGTGGGGGGCTGTGTGCGCTCTGCTCATTGCAAGCAACGGGAATCTCTCAGATGGGGCCCTCCCCCCCCGCCCCCGTGCAAGCTGAGGGTGAGGGAGGGGGGCTTTTAGGAGAGCAGCATGGGATGGCCCGTGCTGAGGCGCAGCTAGGGCTCGTGGGGTTAACGTCCTTCCCGCTGAGCGTGGGGGTGGACTGCTGGCCCCGGAATGGGCTGGGAATTTTGCCAGTGGCCACCGTGGAGGAAGGATGTTCACGGGCCAGCCGGCACCCGTCCGCTCCAAAGGCCAGGGAGCTGGGGTTGTGCAACCCCGCTGCCTCCCCCACCCCGCTCTTTGGAAATGGACGTGTTTCCAGTCTCTGAACGCTCTCACTGCCTGGGAACATCAAACAGTTGGTGCAGCGTCATTCTCCCCCCGCGACGGCCTGCCTCTGCTTTTCCTTCCCCCCCTCCCCCCACCGCTGTCCTCCGGGGGGCTCCTGGGTGCCCACTTTGCTGGGGCGGGAGGGGCTCTGATGTCATTGTTTCTAAAGTGTGACATCACCAGAGGTTGCCATGGAGATGAGTGTTTTGGGGTTTTTTGGTTACAAGATGAGCTCATCCAGAGCAAAATGAACATCATCCGTGTTCCCTTGACCCCTCTATCCCCGACCCCCTCCTAGCCCCCGACGCCCCCCGGGGCAGACAGCTGCTGCTTTCGAAAAGCAGCACTGCCCCCTGGAAACTGGCCCGTTCCTGCCCCCTTCTCCTCAGGGGAGGCTCTGCCGTGGTCTGCAGCAGGGAGCAGCGCCGTGAGGGGGCCCATAACCATGAAGGGGAAAACGAGCGCGGCCTCGTTAAGACTGGCCAGTGTGATCACCCTGAATAAACCAGACCCCAGGACAAGGACCTTCGCCAAAGCCTGGCGAACTTATGGGAGACTTTCCGTTGCCTTCCCGCGGTTGGGCTGGGGCCCAGCGAATGCACCATAAGATCCATCTTGGCCCTGGGTCGGTCCAGCACAGTCCCCTGGAGCCCAAACCAGCTGTTTCAAGGCAGGGTGCTGAGTGCTTGGCTAATGCCCTGCCGGGCCTGAGTAGGTTTCCCGTGTCAGTTCTAATCCGCTACCGTGACAGCCACCGGTACCGGCGCGATACGTAGAAATGTCTTCTCCCATTCTGGGCTCCCACAAGCCCTTGGCCTCAGGCTCGTCACGTGTTCTTAGAACAAGTCGCTCCATCTCTAAACATTTGCACTTTGATTTTAAACCACGCAGCCTTTTAGCCAACAGCACGGCTGGCATTGCATGTGAGATCTACTTCCATACACGCCCATCCTGCCGCCTCCATGTGGTTATGTCTCACGCCACACGGGCAGAGATCTTCGCTGAAAAACCTTAAACGCTCTCTTGGGAAGGTTCCGACGCTACGCCCACTTCATTGCTTAAAATCCAGAACCTGAATGCACAAACCCCAAAACCAGAGAGAGAGAAAACAGGCTGCTCCTTCAGGCAGAGCTCCCCATCTTGCTGCAGCATGGCTCCTCGCAGACTGACTGCTAAGCCCAGCTGAACTTGACCAGCAGGTATAGGAAACTTCCCTGATGTTTGAAGTGACATTTACAATTTTAAACATTTTCAATACCTCCCCTTGGATGGGGCAAGCCACAGAGAGAGATGCTTGGATGCCCGTCCAGCCACAGCCAGGGGGAAAGGGGTGTCAGGGCTGCCAGGCTGGGGTTTCCCCAGGGGTCTGCAAACCGTTCCTCTGTTAAGCCAGGTTCCTGTGGTCCTCTCGGCCCACGAACAGCGACAGCCGCCACTCTCGCGTCAGTGGCTGCAAACTTGTTTCAGATTTGAGAGGTTCTTATTGCGTTCAGCCCCGCAGCCTCAGTCCGTGTCTAAAGCTGTCCAGCCAGCCGGCTGCTCTGGGCCCTTGTAATATCCCGTTGGCATGGCTGCCAAGGTGATGCCAGGTTTGCTACAGTGAGTGCAGCTCTTTACATTAGGGCTAGTGCTAAACGAACCAAACCCGATGGAAGACTTTTCATTGCAAAACTGACTGAGTCAAAACCTATTTATTTTTGAAATGGTCGAAGAAAAAGATTGACTAAGATATCCAGATCTTGATTAAAAAAATCTCAGGCCCTCCGAAATTGTTTCACGCCCCTCCAAATTTTTGGCAACCTAAGGTCACTGGTTTCAAAATGAAAACGTTGAGATTTTTGGGTTAAAGCAGGAGCTTGTGGGGGTGGGGTGCTGGAAATCAGAACTGTCCGGTTTGGGAGCTTTCAGTTTCTCAGTTACATTTTGCTGCTGAATTTTGCTGACTGAAATGAAAACTCTTCTTTTATATTTGCGTGGGCGGGGGTGGGAGAGGAAATTTATTTCCTGAACAAATCTAGTTCTTAGGTATCTGAATAATAACCATACCGCAATTCTAGGGCTTTTTTTACACACATTATTCATGGTTGCTTTCGTGGCTGGTGTTTGTCCCACTGAATACACACGTGCCCACTAATTTGTAAAGCCTCGATCATAGTCAACAACAAGGGCAGGGATCATCTTTGTGTTCTGTGTTTGTGTCGCACTTGGCCCAGGGAGGGACTGGTCCGTGGATGGGGCACTTGGACGCTGCTGTGATGCACCTAATAAACAACGTCCAGCACCTAGCACAATGGATCCAGCATGGGTTGCGGCTGCTGCATGTATGCAGAGGAACAGCCAATCCCTGCCCCAGAGAGTTGACAATCTGGCTAGACAAAGCAAAGATGAGGATCCCCATTTTACGGCGAGGAAGCTGAGGCTCCGAGAGGCTAAGTGTCTTGTCCAGGGTCACCCCGGGCGTCTATGGCAGAGTCAGGAATTGAAGCCAGAGGACTCCTGTGTCCGAGGCCGCTGCTTTAACCACTACTCCACCTTCCCTCTCTACACAACACGCCTGATGCAATCTCTTCTGGGTGACAATGAGATGCCTTCTGTAGGATCCAGCCGCTTCCCTGTCGGGGTATAGTTTATCTCTGGGACAAAACAATCCTCTAGCTCTGGGCGTGAGAACTGAAAAGTGAGAGTGACTCAAAGCCGGCTCCTTGACCCAGCACCCTCCGAGTCTGCAGATAACGCCCGGCTGTGCCTTGGGGATCAGTGAGTGACATGTCACCAGCAGCGACGTGTTCAAGTCCGGCTCCCGGCAGCAAGCAGATGGCAAATCCTAGCAGGGACTTCCCTTCCCGGCCATCCCTCCTTTGCAAAACTCTGCGTTCCGCTAATAAATCCGATCCAACGTGCATCCGTCCACGGCAGAGCCGGGGGATCCCCTGTCATTAGGGGGAACACTGACCCCAAGGCATTTCCATAGGGTTTGGTCAGCCAGGACGTTTAGCTCTCCATTTCTCCTCTCCAGGTGCACTGTTATGAGCTGTGCCAGACCGGATCAGAACCGAGATCCATCCAGTCCGGTATTCTGTCTCCAACACGTGCTCCAGGGGAAAATACAAGACACCCTGCAGTTATGGGATAACCGTGTTGCCGAGGGAAATTTCAGCCTGAACTCGCAGTTGCTAAGGGGTGACGTATGCCCCACAGCCTTCATCTCTTTTGTTGAGCCCCCCCTGGCCTGGCCGCTGTGTTCCAGCCCAGCGATGGCTGCAGATACACCCTGGCACGTCACTACCCTTGTAGTGGCCCATTCACCAAGTCTCAGGATGGCTCCTTGTGAAAGCTCTCCTGCGTTTGCTGCGGGGAGCAGGAAGCTGCGGTGGCAGCCCGGAGCCTGGGTCACGACCCACGCCGATGCACCCGCGATAGAAATCTTGATCCCCTCGGCAGAGAAAGTCCAGCGGCGACGGAGGCAGACGAGGCTTCGCTGACCACCTGGAAACGGGGCGGAGCGGGCAGGCTGCATGGTGGCCAGCGAGCGTTTACCTTCCCAGACCTGCATTTCCCTTACAGGCTGGGGCAGGGATGGCTGGATTGCGTGTGTCCCGCGAATGGGGCGAGTCTCTCTGACTGGACCCCGTCTGGTGCCAGGCCTTGTGCCGTTACCCCTCCTGGGGCAGAATCCCCCAATTCTCCCACTCTTAGGGTCACTCAGAGGGGTGACGGCAGCCATGCAGCCGTGATGCAGCCAGCTTCAATAACAACAGCCGTGGGGCCTGGCCAGTCCAGTGCACACTCAGGGGTGAGTCTCCATGAGAGAAATTTGGAGCATTCTTCTTCATGTTTGCGGGGACCCCATCCCCTCTCATTTCACCCCATTTCACCCCAGTTATAGATGTTCTGAGCTCAAGGCTGTGGTATTATTATCTCCCCCACCACCACCACTGGCCGTCCCCTTTCATCAGCCCTGTTGTATAGCCCCTGCCGCTGTTGATTCACTGTAGAGACCAGATAGCAAGCGTGAAAAATCAGGACGGGGGCTGAGAGGTAATAGGCACCTATGTAAGACAAAGCCCCGAATGTCGGGACTGTCTCAGTAACATCAGGATACCTGGTCACCCTAATTCACTGCTAAGATTGTATGAGCTAGTGACTGGGGTTGGTCCCGCTTTGAGCAGAGGTCTCTTCCAACCCTCATCTTCTATGATTCCCTCCTGTGTTCCCGGGCCTTTTTCCATCCTGACATTGTCTCTTAACAGCTCTCAAGTGTTTGCTGAGGAATGGATTATCTTGAGCTATTCTTTTTCTCGTGCTTGTTTTTCCTGACAGCCCCTGTTAAGCGAACCCCAAAAGCGGCGGCAGGAACATCGCCATCAGCAGGCCAGCAGGCAGTGTTACAGCACAGCTGCAATGCCAGCACGGCTTGCACAGATGCATGCATTTTGTATTTCCTTCATGTAGTCGAGGAACGGAAGGGACAGGTGGCTTGAGGCGTTGCATCTCCCTATCGCAACTGGGGTGGGAGGGGAGGGTTTGCATGTCACTGCCTAGCCCATACCAGCTCCCCAGGGCAGTTTGTGTGGGTCGCTCGTTGGTTCGCACGCGCTTGCACACAGAGAGTGTGCGTGCACGCATTTTGCAAACACAAACATCTCCTGCTTGCTAGGGTGTGTGCGTATTATTGCAAGGGTCAGTAGCGGGTTTGCATGCCTCTGTCTCCCACTCTTGCACTGACGGGTACACGCATCTCCTTGCTGAAAGCGAAGGCTGCTCGCCCGACGATGGGTTCCCTGATACCGGCTGGCAGCAGTGGGGGGCTCTATTGCCGGGAGCGGTGACTGGTTTGCATGCAAGCGCACCCTCCTTTTGCAGTGGGGGAGGGGCTGCCGGGGCAGTGAGGGGGTGGCTGACTTTCAGGCACGTGCCCCCTCCCCCCTCTTTTGCAATGGGGGGAGGGGGCTGCTCGGGCGGTGAGCGCAGGTGCACCCTCTTCTCTAGCCAGGGACGGGTGCTATCACAATGGGGGGGGG
>VOCO01034616.1:0-60834 GCA_007922225.1 Emydura subglobosa
CCTGCTGTAAGGTCTGAGGCCTTGTTTTTTGGCTAAGCAGTAACAGCCAGAGTAGGAGAGACAGCAGCCATAAGCTAAGCCGCATGCAGTCACATCTTCACCGTCCTGACATTACATCCAGACAATGGAGTATCGGGCTGTTAAGAAGGTGCTACTGTCCTAATAGTACCGACCACCACCAGATAAAGAAACAGATCTTAAGATGCTGAAAGAAAACTTTGTTTGATAGCATCTGTCTGGCAAGGAATCACTTATCAACAGTTGTGGTTGTAAACTCTACACTTCTTATTGTTTTGTCTGTATGGGACCCACTTCTTTATTGTGTATTGAATGATTTCTGTTTGGTTCTTTGCTTGTTTCAGGCTGTTGCATAATTAAAATAACTAAGAGTGGTCACTTAAGCTGGTCGGGTATGATTGCTTAAATAATTATTTTGCAATAGGCTAGGATTGGTCAAAGATTTATTTTGTAATATGATTGGTTAAGGTGTAGCTAAGCAGGACTCATGTTTCACTATAAAACCTGGGGTCCAAGAGGCAGACCAGTTAGAAGAAGAAAAGAGGAACAAGAAAAATAAGAAGGGAAGCCCTGAAGGAAGAGGAAGAATCCACCTCCAAGACAGCGCCCAAGATCAGACCTGCTAGAATCCTCTGCATGACCCTGACATGCAGTAACCAGAATCCAGGTGAGACTGACCTTGCCTGGCTACCAGGGAAAGTCCACCTGCCTGATGAGGATTGGTGAGCACAGCCCTGTATGCTTAGCATGGGTACTATGTTCGGTAATTATTAATAAATAGAGAATAGGGATATTACTGTTTAAGGCTCTTTCACAGGTAAAAGATCCTGCAAACCCGCAGAGAATTAAGCCTAAAGCCCTACAGATTGGGAAAGGGTGACCCCGAGCCCTAGAGTGTGAATTGGGTAAAGGTAGGTGCCTTTCCCTGGAGCCCCACGGACTGGTTGGTGGGGGTGCTCTAACTGGGATATGCTTGGAGCCCTACAGACTGGGACAAGATGGGGTGCCCTTGCGTGTTACCACTGCCCTAAGAACAGCTATTCAGGATTCTCACCTCTCTCTGCAGCCAGCCCCTCTGGAAGGAAAGAGAAAAAGAAAAATTAATAATGAGTCCCAGTCCCGGTATCACCAGTGCTAACAATCATTCCATCACAGCTTTCAGATGATACCATGTCAGTGAGAGAAGAGGCACTAAGATCTTGTCCACACTTAAACCGCTACATTGGTACTGCTGCAGATGCCCCACTGTAGCACTTCAGTGTAAACGCTCCCTATGCCGACAGAGGGGTTCTCCCATCGGTGCAGTTACCCCATGTCCCTGAGAGGCAGGGACATAAGTCAGCTTAACTACACTACTTCGGGGTGTGCATTTTTCGTGCCTCTGACGGACAGTTCTGCTGATCTGATTTTCTGGTGCTGACCAGGACTAAGGCCCAAGAAGCAGCTTTTCACTGGGATTTAGGCACCTAAAGGTGCAGACAGACACCTCGGGAGATTTGTCCAAGTGTTGAAGCAGCTCAGACACTTCACTCCTATTGAAATCAATGGGAGGTAGGTGCTTAGCCTGCTTTGGGGTGTTTGAAAATCCCACCACATACCTAAATAGCTATGAAAATCAGTCTCAGCTCCGCAGCTTCCCCGTCGGAGTCCCCCACCGGCCCCTGCCCGGACACTATGAGAGAGAAACCCTCAGAGCATCCCTTACCCAGGAATCCCGTCACAGGCCCCCGGAGATTGTTCTCTTGAGCGAAATCCCGGATTCTCTTTTCTAGCTCAGGGGATTTGGGCACCGGATGTGGAGTCGTTGCCTTGTCGCCCCTGCAGAGACACAAGTGTGTTTATTCCTCTCCCTCCTCAGCCCTAAGTCCCCACTGCCCAAAGCCAGACAGGGGAGCGGGTGGGAGCTGGGGCCACAGGCAGAGCTAACAGGGCCGTGACCTCTGCTGCCCAGGGAATTTAGTGCCTGCACAATCTGCCGGGGCCCAGTCTGGGGACTAGCAGCCTCTCTCCGTCCAGAGAGAAAACACAGCCTGGGCAGCGCCAGCCCCAGCTCCCCTCACACCCGGCCCGGCCCACGTTCCCCACCAGGACCTGGAGGGGCCACTCCCAGGGCTGAGAGAGGGGCCCATTCTCCAGGCCCAGCCACTCCTCAGCATCTCCTGTTAGCCTCCAAGGGGCCTGGTCGCTCCCAGGTGGTGGTGGGTTCTGGGATGAGGAAACGGCCCCTCTGAGGTGTGAGCTCGGACACTCGGCTCTTTCCCCACAGGCCCCTGGGCCCCCCTCACACGGGACAGGCTTTGGGTCATGACAAAGCTGGGGCCAGGTCCTAGCTGGTCCCTCGGGGTGACAGGCCCCAGACCCAGTAATGATCCTCTGAGCCAGCCCGGCTCCAGGAAGGGTTCTCCAGACCACAGCTGTGTGGCAATCCCCTCCCCGGGATGGGTCACAGAGCCACAGCTCCAGCCGCCCCAGGGCGATGGAGAGTCAGGGGGACTGGATCCAGAGAATGAAACCCTCGCATGGTTGGGGATCTGGGGGCTGGGTCTGTAGCTGAGTCTCTGAGCCTCTTCCCAGCACAACGGGGCATGAGGGGCAGACGAGCCTGGATGTACCTGCTCACGGCGCTTCTGACACCCTAGAGGGGAACGAGAGACAGAGCAGAGAGTCAGTGCGCGCAGCCCAGCCCAGCCCCCAGCCCTAGACGGGTCACTCTGCTCCCACAGCCACAACCCCACAGGCTGAAACCCAGTGGGGTGGAAGCACTAAAGGGCTGAGCCACCCCTTTCCCACCAACTGATCTGCAGGGATGGCCGGGGCCCTGAGTTGAGCCCTGGGGCTGGAACAGCCTTTCACCAGCCTCCCTGACAGCCCAAACTCCTGTCTCTCTGCAGACTCGGGGCCCCTGGCCCTGCAGACTCCCCAGGCTGGGCTCTCTGCACTGAGTTACCCTGTGAGCCCCAAGTGACTCAGGGGCCGTCCCCTCCCTGCGCCGGGCTCTGGGCGCGTCTGATACGGTCTCACCTGCAGCAGTTCAGGCGCCGGCTGCTGACACTTCCCCTCCAGCTCCGTGATCAGGGCGCTGAGCCAGGAAATCTCCTCGCACAGCTGGGTGCTGTTTTCCTCTCTCCTCCTCCCGATCTCCTCCTCCAGCTCCCCCAGCCGGGCCAGCAGGAGGCGCTCTTGTTCAGCCAGGAACTGGCGCAGCTGATCAACCTAGGACACCACCAGCTGCCTCTCCACTTCCGTCTGCCTCTGGGGGGCACAGAGAGATGCAGGGCAGGGCGGGGACATGGGGAGAGTGGGGGATCATGGGAAATGGCACAAAGCCTTGTCCAGGCTGCACAGAGCGTTTCATGTCACTTCTCTGCCAGTAGAACTGTGTCTACACCAGGGCTCTGGCCAAGAGTAAAAACTGTCACCAAAAATCATCCCCCCAAACCCCATCACGGTACCAGCAACAGATTTCAGTGTAGACCAGGCCTTGGCAAACGCTGCTGCCCAAACACCCGATGGCATCATTGGAAATGTCTGACACTCAAACCCTGGGAGCAGCAAATGTCTCCCCCAGCTTCTCCCTGACCCCCTGCGACACCTGTGCACATTCAGCAGTTCTAGTCTCCTCTCACCCCAGTGCTACAGAGGCAGAGCCAAAGGCTGCTCCCAGCTACCCTGTGTGACCCCCGGACTTCAGCAGGAATTAACACCAGGGTCACAGAGCATCTGACCCTAACCCCACAGACTTCAGTGGGTCACTCCTGATTTACACCAGGTACCTGAGAGCAGAGTCTGCCCCGCGCTGTTTAAATGCCCTAAACTCCCTCACTGCATCGACCCTGGAAATCCTTCACCCTCCTGAATTACACAGACACCAAACAGGGCAGAGACTCCCCCTGCTGCTGTCACTGGCGCCCCTGGGCAAACCTGCTGGGCGGGGCAGGGCACCTACCAGGAGCCTCTCGCTCTCCTTGTCCCAGTCGGATTTCAGGCCCTGCAGCTCTTCTCTCTCCTCCCTCAGACGCTGCAGGCGGCTCAGGATTTGCTCCTGTGAACACAGACAAGGGCTCTGGGGGCTGGTTCGGATCCTTGCTTTGGGCCCTGGGATCGTCACTGAGCAGAGGCTGGGGAACCACGTCCCCTTCTCCAACCCACTGAAACGTGACTGACCCCAGCTCCAAGGGAACTCCCCGGGCAGAGCTGCTGGGCCCGGCCCGGCTCCTCCCCAGCACCATCAGCCCCAGGAACCTTCTTTGGTCCCGGGATCGGGCACTTCCCAGGTTCCAATCCGGGGCTGCTCAGACCCAGGCCAGGGGCTCTGTGACTGCAGAGGCTGGGCCTGTAACTCCCAGCCATGGTGGTAACTGCACCTACCCTGTACTCCCGGGCAGCCTCCTCGATGGGCAGCGCGGTGTGAGCGCGGTGAGCCCGGGACTCTCTGCAGATCACACAGATGGGGGCTTGATCCTCCTGACAGAAGAGTTTCAGAGCCTCCTGGTGTCTCTCACACACTCTGCCCCCCTCGGGCTCGGGCACCACCTCCAGCCTCGGTCGTTTCACTAACTCCACCATGTTGCCCAGCTGCCTGTTGGGCCGCAGGTGTCTCTGCTGGGCGGGTTCTCGGCACTGGGGGCAGGGGAAGTTTGGCTCCGACTCCCCCCAGCACTGGCTGATGCAGGCTCGGCAGAAGTTGTGCCCACACTCAGTCATCACCGGCTCTGTGAAATACTCCAGGCAGACGGAGCAAGTCACTTCGTCCTGGAAGCTCCGGACCAGCTCCGCGGCAGCAGCCATGGCTCCTCCGCCCGGGCCGGGAACAGCCGCTGCGGGTTAGTTTCCCTGAGCTCAGAGAAGCCGGTTTGGCTGGCGCTGGCTGGGGAGTTTCCCTTCCTGCTGTTCCCAGCTGGCCGGGCTGAGCTGCAGTGAGTCACTCCCAGTGCCACAGCCCCGGGGCAGGGGAGACAGAGCCAGGGCCAGGGCAGTTGTTGGGTCTGGCTTTTTTTTTTCATATTATAATTTTATTACATTTATAAATAGCTACAAACACACACAGACCAAACAGACATAACCAATGGCACCTAAACTTCTCATAACATATTAACATCTCACAATGTATCAACCATTTGCTAGCTAACCTCAGATACATTTGAAAGATATCTAGAATATGAGGGATAAAATGTAAATCAATTATTTGTATTACACAATTTAGAAAAAACAAAATTTGCTTCCAAAAATCCAATTAGTTAAAGAAAAATTAAATTAAAATAACAAATAGAGGGAAAGTTCAGATGAAGGAGATAGAGACCGGGCAGGAGGGAAGTGGGTGTAGAGCAGGGGGAGGGAAGGGAGCCCCTACATATTAAATAGGATCATTGAGATACTGCCAGGAAAGCATCCCATAGCTCTGAGAATTGTTCTGTGGTGTTTCTGGTATGGTTTTCAATTCTTTCCATGGTCGCCAAGCTTCCAATGTCTGTGCTCCAGTCTGCCACTGTTGGTCACTTTTTGGATTTCCTTTTGCAGTACTTGTCTTTTAACAATTATTAGTTCTTTACTTAACCAAAGTGTTTCAGGTTTATTCAGCTTCCATTTAACATCCATTCGGTTTTAAATTATCTGTTTGTCTTATTACACAATTTTATTTGATAGGAAAAGAATTAATTCTGCAGTTCAGTTCTGCGGGTATAGGAGCAGGCCCAGAGTCTATGAGTTAAGTTAGCATCTGCTCAGTCACAGTCCCGAGATTTGTCTGATTTAGTACCATCAGTTTTGAACAGTTGGCGAAGGGTCCCATGCATTCTCCGTAGGATTGTCAGCTGGATTAATCGAAAACAGAAATCCCAGGAGCAGTTCAGAGCACTGGCTAAAATTTGTTTCCATTGGATAGCAAAGAATCATTGGCCTAGTTCCTCCTCCCATTTCTTTTATAAGGAATCTGTGTTTAATTCAAATTTGCTGGCCAAGTGTTGCCATAGATCTTTGCAATCTGGGTAATATTTGAAGAAATGAAAACAATTCAGCTGGGTCGGAGGTAGCAAAGTCATTGGCCAAACAGCTGGAGATGGAGTGTTTAAGTTGGATACATTGTTAGGCTGATAGAAACACATGGGATTTTTTTCAGGGGACAAGGCAATGTGCCACACTTATTATGAGAAAGCACAATTGCATTCATAACTAATCATTGATACCTCACACACCCACACACACATACACACACAAATGTTCTGCAGCTGATCGTGTATTATTCCCAGTCTTCACTATAGTTTGTGATTGCAGCTTGAGTTCCTAGCTGGTGTTTGCAGCTCGTGGCAGGTAACTGGCCAGGGAAACCGGGCAGTAGGAGGAGCAGGGTCTCTTTCGGGCATGCACCGATGCTCTTTGATGTTGCTAAGCAGAATGTTACCCAAAACTTTTCATTTTCACCCATCTTTTTATATCTTTTAGTTTTAAGGTAAGTCTATGGATCCTGCTGTGTCATGCTGCTTCACGGTTCGATGTGACTGTTGATCACCAGTCAATTACAGACGTGACTTTTATTTTAAATGGGTTTTTTTGTTTTTTTCTAGTGTGGCTTCTTCTTGCATTACCAGGGTGTTGTCTGCTTTTTTCAGCCATCAAGGTGGTACTGGCATTTGTACTCTACCATCAGGACAGGCTGGGGCTGGAGACTGATTCCATCAATCATACCTCATTTACATATTTAATTGAAATTATACAAGCCTAAATGAATTTTCAGCAAGACTTACACTAGTTAATACAAAATGCAGTATACTTCTTCAAAATGGAGTTTCAGTTACAATCTGGAACCATGTCAGACGTTGGTTAGAATGTTATAGAAAAAGTGATTAAACAGAGTTACTTTAGTTACAAGAAAACAGCGAGAGACCTGGGGCACATTGAAAACTAACAAATTTATTTGGGCATAAGCTATCGTGGGCAGAAACCCGCTTCATTGGATGCATGAAGTGAAAACTTCAGTTTGGTAGGTCTATATACACATGCAAGGATGAGTGAGTTACATCACAGTGAGGAAGGCGAGTGTTAAGGAGGTTAATACAATCAGGGAGGATGAGGCCATTCACAACAGCTGCTGAGAAGGTGTGAATGTCAAAAGAGGGAACATTTTTTTTTGTTGTGGCCTAGCCACTCCCAGTCTCTATTCAGACCTAGTCTTATAGTGTCCAGTTTGCATATGAGTTCCAGCTCTGCAGTTTCGTGCTGGAGTTTGTTTTCAAAGTTTTTTTTACTGAAGTATGGCAAATTTCAAGTCTGTTACTGAGTGTCCAGGCAGACTGAAGTGCTCTCCCGCTGGTTTTTGAATGTTACCATTCCTGATGTGTGATTTGTGTCCATTTATTCTTTTGCATAGTGACAGTCTGATTTGGCCAATGCACATGGCAGAGGGGCATTGCTGGCACGTGATGGCGTATGTCACATTAGTCGATGTGCAGGTGAACGAGCTCCTGATGGTGTGGCTGATGTGGTTAGGACCTGTGATGGTGTCACTTGAGTAGATATATGGGCACAGTTGGCAACGGGGTTTGTTGCAAAGATACGTTCCTGGGTTAGTGTTTCTGTTGCATGGTGTGCAGTTGCTGGTGAGTGTTAGCTTCAGGTTGGGGGCTGTCTGGGAGCGAGGACTGGCCTGCCTCCCAGGGTTTGTGAGAGTGATTTAGTTACAATGTTAAAGAATGACTACTTTAAAGGAACTGAACTTCTATTAGTGGCAATAAGGAAATGAGTTACTTAAAAGACAATTTCTATGAAGACAATTTTTATAATAATTTCTATCAGTGACAGTGAGAGGATGAATGACTTAAACAACAAAAGGACAAGCAGCAAGTGACTTAAAGACAAGTGGCTTAAAGACAGCTTTACTGGTGATAGCTATATTTATACTGAAGGGCAGCTTTCTTAGTGAGTGAACGAGAGCGGCTCCATCATATGGACACACAGGAAAGAGTCCCTCGAAGAATTCCACCGTGATTTCAATAATTTCCACTCCACCATCAAGCTCAGCCTGGACCAGTCCACACAAGAAATCCACTTGCTAGACACTACAATACAAATAAAGAATGGTCACATTAACGCCACCCTATACCGAAAACGAACTGACCACAATACATACCTTCATGCCTTCAGCTTCCACCCTGGACACATTACATGATCCATTGTCTACAGTCAAATCTTAAGATACAACCGGATTTGCTCTGATCCCTCAGACAGAGACAAACACCTACAGGATCTCCATAAAACATTCTTAAAACTACAAAACACACCTGGAGAGGTGAAGAAAAAAAATTGACAGAGCCAGACGGGTACCCAGAAGTCACCTAGTGCAGGACAGACCCAACAAAGAAAGTAACAGAACACCACTGGCCATCACCTACAGCCCCCAGTTAAAATCTCTCCAACACATCATTAAAGATCTACAACCTATCCTAGCAGATGATCCCTCACTCAGTCAAGCCGTGAGAGGCAGACCTATCCTTGCTTACAGACAGCCCCTTACCCTGACGCAAATACTCACCAGCAACCGAACCCCATACAAGAAGAACACTAACCTAGGATCATACCCCTGCAACAAACTCCGTTGCCAGCTCTGCCCACACATCGACTCTAGTGACACCATCAAAGGTCACCACACCATAAGGAGCTCATTCACCTGCACATCTACTAATGTAATATATGCCATGTACATTGTCCAAACCGGACTGTCACTACGCAAAAGAATAAATGGACACAAATCAGACATAAAAAATAGAAACATCCATAAACCAGTCGGAGAGCACTTCAATCTCCCAGAACACTCTGTAAATGACTTGAAAGTTGCCATACTCCTTCAAAAAAACCTCCAAAAACTGACTTCAAAGAGATACTGCTGAGCTTGAACTGATCTGCAGACTTGACACAATCAAACTGGGTTTAAACAGGGACTTGGACTGGTTATCTCATTACAAGAAGTAATTGTCACTGTTCACACATTCTCACCTCCTAATCAGTGGTTGTGAATAGGCCTCAACTACTTCCCCATTGTTGTTTAACCTTGGATATGTATATATATACCTGCTATCTGATTTCTATTCCTTACATCTGACAAAGTGGATTACAGCCCACAAAAGCTTGTGCCTGCAGAAATTAAATTTGTTAGTCTTTAAAGTGCTACAGGACTCTCATTGTTTTTACTCCATTAAGCGGCTTTCCTAATAAATACCCTACATAAGTTTATGATGAGCATGCTTTTATGAATGAGTGCGGTTTTATAAATGAACATGGTTTTAAGAATGAACACGGTTTTATTCACGAGTGTATGTTATTAATTTAATAAAAAATTCATTTTAAAAACAATTAATACGTTCTTTTGATGTTATGAATGTACCCCTTACATTATCCCCTTTTTGACCCTTCAAACCCAGAGGTATTGACTAGGTCACATTTTATGTAATTGTTTAAGGGCAATGTATGAAAGACAATTTGAGCCTTTGATTTTAACTTAAGGTACATTTTTTTTATCCGGCAGCAAATGCAACACATCGCAATAAACAGTATACCAAGTAGGCCAAAGAAAATGATAATAGGATGTAACATAACATTTCAAGCGGATGTCCAAGAGGGTGCCCATTTCTTAACACTATTAGACCAATGGTGTATTATCATTTGTTTTGCCTGTGCAGACACATTTAAAATTTTTAATCTCTGATGTAGAAAAGCCAAACTGCATGTTTGAGCCTGGGTTTGGGGAGTTTTGATTCGTTGGCTAATTTGTTTATTTTCCTTTATTAATTTATACAAATTTGTTCAATTAGCTTTTGAAGAAAAAATAAAATTTACAACATTGCTTGTATTCCTCACATTAATTTTATTATTCTTGTGGATTGGTTACACAGGATATCTGAATCATGATTACGTTGCACATACATTATTGTACAGGAGGTTTTGAAACTTGCTTTCCTTCCTAAACAATTTTTTTAATCCAATAACACAGACACAACTTAGTTTATTCTAGTACACCTTCGCGGTGCTATTAGTCATTTCATCCCAATCGCAAGTTGCCAGACCTTTGTTTTGTAAAGAACAGGGCTCTTCTAGTACTGGCAAGAAGGGACATACCCACTGTTGTGGTGTCCGTCTGGAACACAGGCGGTAATCTGTGACTTTCTCTTTATTACTTAAGTATGTTCCCACCCAACGTTGAGCCCAAATGTTTTTTTTCCTGGAGAACTGGGAGAGCTAGAAAGGACCATAGGGTATGCTTACACCTATGTTGTTGAGCTTGTATTGTTTGGATGGTAACACGCCCTGGTAGGAAAGATGTACATACATACGATTCCAGAGGTTTATACTGTTTGGGGACATAAGGAAGAAAAACGTGATCTTCATGCTTTGTTAATAGGGGATTAGAACCGTTATATCTTTGGCTCGAAGACAATCCATTTCTCTTTCAGTTAAAACAAGAGCTAATAGCTGCTGCTCTGAGCACCATCGGGCTGAGGCTGTTTTATTTGCAATTTCTTGCATGGTGGCGTATTGAGCCAAGAATGCTTGGTTCACATGTTTTCACATGTGCCATTGTCAATCCATTGTGTCTACCCCAGTCTGTATTAGCTCAGCAATCTGGTGCTCCTGCCCCTGCACAATATTGTTATGTAAAGATTTTACCGCACTAGCCGTATTTTTCAGTGCGTGTAGATTCACTGAATTTTGGATTCCCGTGCCTGATCCCAGACCCCCCACTATGGTATCAGTTATATCCCACCGCTGGCGGGAGGGGGCATGTTCCCACTGTAGAGAGTTGAACCAAGCATTAAACAAAGGAGTGCTATCAGATGTACTCTTGGGCTAGGTTAACGTTAAATTATTCTTAGTCCAATTAACTGTGATAGGCAGGGTTATGATTAGTGGTGCCATTTGCACTTCAACAGGGGGTTGCATTTTGAATAAATGTGGGAAGGGGACCTCCTGGGGCTCAGGACCATTTAAAAACAGCATCATCACATTGCCTACAAAAACAGTCTTATTTACCCATACTGTTATTGTATGAGTTCCCGGGGTCCTGGTTTGGAAGGTGGGAATGTATGGTAACCAGGGAGGATGGGGTGGCAATGTGGGTTCACATTTGATATTGGTCCAATAGGGGTGCTTACTTTGATTGCACAGTTACGGTCGTTGGGAGTGATGTTCACCCAGGCCTGCAGGGTAACTAAAGCAAAGGGCCAACGCAGTGTATTGTTGGGTGTTGATATTATTTGGATTTGGTTTCAAGTGATAAAGTTAAACCACTGGACTCCCCAATGCGCATCAGGTGTTATTAAGCCAAATAATCCTACTAATAATTTCAAAAACAACACCTGCATCCTTGTCCTTAGTTAGTTTCCACCGAGGTTCTTCTGTAAAAACGCTTGTGCTGGAAAAGAAAAAGATTTAAGTTAGGAAACCACCGTGCTGATTGCTTTCACAAAGGTTGAAACAGTCCCAGTATGGCTGTTCAGAATCTAGACCACTGGACGTCAGGCAGAACCAGATTTTTTGTGGATACCTGAAATGATTAAGCATATGTTAGAGAAAAGAACAATTTTATTTGTAACACATGGACCCATTTAAGTTTCCTGTCTTTTTCAGTGTTGTACACCAAAGGACTAAGTCAGTCAGCTATAGAATAGGGACCTATCCATTTGGAATCTAGGGTATGATCCCTTTTACCCAATGTTCAATACATCACTTGGTTTCCAGTTTTTCATAAGGTAGGTTTAGTAGCGCTCTGGTTTTGCATTGTTTTATTCATGTGTTTAATGGCTTGATTGATCCTTTGCTGCAATGTGGTTTTATCCTTTGGTAATTGTTTTAACCACTGAAAATAGTTTTGGGTTGCTGTGGGATGGTCCTCGGGGTGTACAGCAAAATGTTCAGGATCAATCATCAACGTCATTGGCTCTTTGAAGAGAGTTTGGTATGGCTGGGTCTTAGTTCTTAGCCTGTTACTGCTGCAGATAGCAGCTAAGATCAAAGGCAATGTCTAAGGCCAATCTTTACCATTATGGTTTACTATCTTTTGCAATGCCTCCTTAATGGTATGATTTATCCTCTACACCTGGCCAGAGGACTGGTCAGAATGGGATGTGAAATGTCTGGGTAATTCCTAGGGCTTGTAACATCATTGTAAAAAAGATTTCCACGAATGCATCTTCATTATCTGAATCTAGGATTTCGGAGATTCCGTATCTGCACCATTCAGTAAAAAGCTTTTCAGCTGCCGTTCTAGCGCTATTATTTCTGGTAGGGAATGCTGCCACCCATCCTGAAAAAGAATCTACAATAACCCACAAATACTGAAATCCTTCTTTGCTTTTTGGCAACTTGTCAATAAAATCCATTTGACTTTGATGCCACGGTTCCAGCCGTGGCTGGTGCATCGTTGGTTGCCAGTGCAGGGGACGAGCTTTGTCCTTTGCACAGCAGACACAATTTGGCACCCACATCCTTACATCATCTCCCGCATCCTCCCGTTCTGCTGCCTGCTTCAATCTTCTTAGGGTACCCTCTATTCCCTCGTGCATGAACTGGTGTGCCACATTCATAAGTTCTTGTCTTTCCCTTTTTTCTGGGGTTCGCCTGAAATTCTTACTTTTGTCAGTAGGTGACAGCAAAAAATGAGGAATATTTTTATTAGCCTTTTCCTGGCTTCTAATAACAGCTGCTAGGTTCTATTGCTGAGTGATGGTCTCAGCTCTGCTGTGCCACACAGCCTCTGGCTTCATTCCTTGCCGGGTGCTTTCACATGTTGAATTTCCAGTTCATTAGGGTTGTTTATTCCCCAACCCGGGATCCATTTCCACTCTTCTAGGTTTGCTATTTTCTTCCCATCTGCTCCCTTCCCGTTGTTCTGCCGCCGTCAAACATTCAATACTGTAAACCTGTCACACAAAAAGTCCTGTCTGCAAATATAAAGATTGGCCTATGGGAGCTTTCATGTAGCGTTAGAACTTGTCATATAGTGTGAAGCTCCATGTGTCCTGCTGAGCCATGGTCTAAGTATCCTCCAATTAGTCTTTCTTCCAGATTTTTGGCGGCATATTTCATCCACCGTTTTCCCTTTGTCACCGGTGAGCTGCCATCAGGAAACCAGATATGCCTTTCCTGCCCCACCATATTCATCTTACAGGGGGTGTTGCCTGGCTGTGTGTGCACTGGTGCATGCTGAGTCTGGGGCAGCTCCAGCAGGAGTCAGAGACCCTGGGGGCCATGCAAACATGTTGCAGCACCACTGGCCCAGGGGTCCCTGCACTCCGGGGTATCTTAACGCACAGAGCTGGGAGGGGAGGGGCACCCAGGAGAGTCACACAAATACCACTGGGGTCCTGTTAGGGTCGCCACATCTGAGGTGCAAAACACCGGGACATCTGCCTGCTCCACATACACCGCCACATAACCATAGTGACGGGAGGGGTGACGGCCCCTAGCACAGTCGTGTCTCAGCCGTGTCAGTGCCCGGTGCAAACACCAAGTGTTTACACGCTGCGCGAGCATGAGCTGAGACTGGCAGCTTCTCCCACATGAAGGGGGCAGGAAGTGGGGAAATGCCCCTTACCCTCTCCACTGCCCTGGCCTCATCAGCAATGACCCATGTTCCCTCCAACACCAGTTACACTCCCCACTGCCCAGCCCCCCACTGCCCTACCTCCCAGTGAGCCCAGCCCAGACACCCTGCCCATGCCCTGGGGGAGGGGCTGGGCCAGGAGAGGGGAGGGGCTGGCTGTGGGGTTTTCCTGGTTGGAAGGTGGTGCCTGTGGGGCTGGCCGGCATGGAGAGTCCCAGCTGTGCCCTCTGGGGCAGGGCTGCCCGGCCAGTGTGTGTGGGGACAGCACCGACCTGCTCTTAGCAACAAACCAGCCACACACGGCCCCAAAGCAACAGAGATTCCCTGGGGCCTGCCCCTCCCTCACCTCTCTCTGGCCCCCTGGTGCCCATCTCCTGCTCCCCCTCTGCCCTCTGGTTCCTGCCCCTCCCTTACCTCTCCCTCACCCCGGGCCCACCTGTCCTCTGCCTCTATCCTCCCCCCACCCCACCCCACATCCCCTTTCTGCTTCCCTGTTAGCCTGTGGATCCCAGTCACATGGTCCTGACTTAGAAACCCCATGGAAGAACCTGACACAAGGGAGCAGGGGGCTGGGGAACAGCGACTGCAAACATTCCTTCTCCCAGCAAATCCTTCTCCTAAACTGAAGATTATAGAATAAAAATGAAAGCATAAAATAGCCGTTGGAAAGATAAAAGAGCAGTTACAGTAGTAATAAAATTGTTGTAGTTTCCACAGGAAAACAGGCTTTGTAACCTAATATTTACCAGCAAAGACGGTTGAGTGTCTGAGAGTAATAGTTGTTTCTATGAGAGAAGTACAGAGCTTTGCTTCCGTTTCATCCACATCGTTTACAGTCTGTCCCACAGACACTGTTTTACATCATCTTTACATACGCTTAGGAAATGCTCCTGGGCAACAAGATCAAACATTCCTCTAAAACTGGTGACACTTTGCCTCCCACCCACTTTACCATCAGATCCTTCATCTGGTTTGCATATTCCTCCCTGTGACGCTAGCCCCCAAAAAAGCGAAGCAACTTTGCAAGTTGCACGGCCCAACTCTAACCTATGAACATTTGGATGGAACTTTGAATGTAACAATACTATTGTTTGTGTTTTTCTTTGAAGTTTAAGTAGTGAATACCTGTGAATGGTTGTAAATGGCCAATTATTTTGTGCTAATATAACTAGTTACCCATGTGCTTAGGACATAGGAGGTGGTACTTCAGAGTTTCAAGTAATCACCTATTAATTGTTTAAGGAGATACCTGCTGTTCAGAAAATATCAGTCTGCCTGCATGGATTTATAAAAGACCCTAGTGGACTAATCCTTTTTATTTCAGATCTGTTCAAGCTTGTTAGGGAAAGTTTGAATTGCAAGATTGAGATCCCAGCACCAGCCTAAAATCATCCTGCTCATTCTCATGGGAGAATTTGAACAAACTTTGCACATGGACTATTTAGTCTTCTTTCCTTTGGATCAATTCATTCACAACTGAAGCTGTGAATCAAAGGACTGAAACCCATCCAGATACTGGATTTACACCAGAGGAACTATATAAGCCTGCAAATGCCACACTTCTGGTGAAAACCTGATACATATGGACTTTCCAATCATTTGTATGTATGTGATTGCTTTAATCCTTTAACATTTCTCTTATAGTTTGTTTCTTTCCTTTTATAATAAACCTTTAGTTTTAATTACTAAAGGATTGTCTGGCAGTGTGATATTTTGGGTAAGATCCAAACTTCTATTGATGTGGTACTGTGGCTGACACTTTGGGGTCAGGAGAACCTTTTTGGCAAAGAGCATAGAGTTTTAAATAACTTCTCTCTTTACTGGACCTAGTGGTTGATTGGGAGCCAGAGACTGAAATGCAGTAAAGGGGTCTGTGTATATTTTTGTGTTAGCTTCTTGGTAACCAGTGTGGGGAATCAGAAGCATTGTTTGTGGCTGGTTGGAAAGTCTGACTTCAGTTTCACCCACCAGTGCTGGGAGAATCTGCTCTCCTTTTGCAGCTTGCCCTGATCTTGGCATTTTCAGGTGGCTGCCCTAGGCACAGACGGGTCACACCCACTACTCATGTTAACATCTCTTTTAAGATTTCTAAACTTCACTCTAAGTTTCAGGGGTGATTTAAAATTGTTTTAAAACCATCTCTTTGAATTTAGCATCATTTGAACATCTTCCACGTGCAACTTATTGAAAATACCCAGAGCTTTACCAAGTCAATTTGGCAATCAAAGTGGGGATTCTCTGGTCATCAGGGATTTTGTGAATCAGACACAGCCTCTCCGAGGTTGTGAAGTGCTCTGCAATGTCACCAGCTCGTGGTGTGCAGGATACAATTGTTCCTGTAAATAATAACTTTGACTAAAAGGGTTTAATAAAGAACATCGGATACAGGTAAAGAGTAACAAAAGGAACTACGTTTTATTTTTTAACAGGTTTGCAAAGCTGGGCACAACTCCAGAACAAAAATCTATTCTGTAAGGAGCGCACCCCCCTTTCTTTGTTTAACAGTTTATATTCCCTATCCCGGCCGAGAAAATCCCTCCCTTCGTTCCCCATTGGCTGGGTAATAAAAGGTTTACAACTTTCGCGACCGCCTATTACATACATTCTCTTCCACATACTACATATATAGATCCATGTTCATGCTAATAAGCGAATTTTCTATGCAAGGCGTGTGCTAATATTCTATTACCTTCTTAAGCATGCGCCTTTTAACCATAAGAAAAGAGCAAGAGGTAAAGTTTTCTTTAAGCTGACATTCTTTCACTTATCAGATAAGAAAACTTTCCCTCCCTTCTACCCTTGTCTGATAAAATTCCTGAAGCCAGAATTTATGACTAGATAAGTGCTTCTTCCTTCAGCAGAGGGTGAGAGAAAAACTCCCTTTCTTTATCAGAGGGCGAAAGAAAGACAGACTCCCTTTCTTTAGCAGAGGGTTTACCCATTAGTTTAGAAAAATAATTTCCTAATATTGGAACCATGAATTCCTTTTCTATTACTACAACTATTTTATTTCTTTTAGACTCTTAACTCTTTCAGTCCTCCCTTTTTCTTTTTATCCTAAAATAAAATATGTTGTTTTTCAATTTTTGAATTTACTGATCATTTGCTCTAGCTTTTCATCAATTTCATTTGAAAATACCACTGGGGTGGTGGGTTTTACTGACATTACTAATAAATCAGTGGTATTACTTTTTTTAGTAGTAGGAGTAGTTACCAAAGTCATTCCTTTTATACTTGATACTACCAATCTTTGTATAAGAGGTATTAAGCAAGGAATGAATAATAATCCCCCCAGTGCCAAAGTTATTACAAACAATATTTTCTTCCAATCCCCAAAAATGGATCTAAACCAACCTTCTTCTTCAAAAGCCCCAGTCCATTTTTGTACTGGGACATGAGCAAGTTTGACCATTCTATTTGTAATTTCCTCAATTGCTTTTCCTTGATCATCAATTTGAATGCAGCAGTTGGTTAGATTAAACTTTCCACATACCCCTCCTTCTTGGGCCAACAAATAGTCTAATGCTAGGCGATTTTGATAAATTGCCGTTCGCATCTGAGTGTTTTGTTTGGCCATTAAGTTTAAAGCAATAGCCGTGTCATTTGTTAATAATTCTATTACAGCTTGTAATCGAATGAGCCTGTTTAACAAATATATTGGGGTTCTATATCCATACATACCATCTTCGGCCCAAGTGGCAGGCCCATAATATTGGATTATTCGACTTGGAGGTCACTCATCATCTTTCCAATCTCCTATTTTAAGGTTTGCAGTACCTATGAGGGCCCTTTTTACTCGTGAATTTAGGTCTTTATATACTGGAACACCTAGACGGTTACCTGTTTCTATAGGTAACAAGAAAAAACTTGGTTTTATATATCCTAATGCACAGGACCCCTTCCATTTTGGAGGTAATTTTGCATAAGCAAAAGTTCCACATAACCAATACATATTTTTCGGGGCCTCCCAAGGGGAAATGGTTTGGGTACCTAACTGAGAAATCCATTTTTCAAACTTAGTCCCAGTAAGATTAATCTGCTGACTTAGCCCATTTGTCCACCATTTAGTGCTATGGATAGTTTCATTGTACTGATAGGTGGATTCACATCTTAGGTATCCTACGTTTTCTGTAAAAGTTTTCCCCTCTCTAGACCAACAGAGTTTTGCTACTAAATTAGTGGACAATACCCATTTTCCCTCCATTCTGGTAGTCCAAGTTACATTGGCTATAGAATAATTTATTTCTTTAGCTTCCCAAGGCCATTGCTCCCCCATATTGGTTCCTCCACATACATAACAATTTTTAACTTCTAAGGTTTGTGCCACTTTTTCAGCAAGATTTACAAACATATTCTTAACTACTATTGGAATTGGGATGTCTTTTTCCATTTCCCTATAGTAGGAATGAAAGACAGATCTGACTTCTGTTTCAGGCAGGGGTTGAGCAGTTATATGTATACAAAATGTATTTCCCACAGTCACTATCCCTGAGGTCTGCAACCCAGGGTTTAAAATCCGCATTCCAATAGAATAAGAATGAGGGAATGCTGTTTCTGTATCAACCTTAATTCGTAGTTCCATGGAGTTACAGCTACCACTCTGGCAGGTTGACAATCCTCTTTTTCTATGTATGGTTATTTTTCCACTGGGAGACTGATTCTGCCAAGTAGCAGAGGTAATAGACTGTTCATCCCAACAACGGGTTTCACTTAAGCACAGAACCTTGTGATACGACCCATATTGCCGCTCCTTTTCGAGTGAGCCACAATTTTGGAGTGCCTTGCACATGTCAAACTTTAAAAGAACCACTTTTGTTGTGTCTAGGGTTGTTGTATTTTGGACTATTTGTTTGTTATCAGGTGACCTCCACAATGTTACCGTATATTCCATTCTAGGTGTTGTCTTGGGGTTAAAACATTTCTTTTCTTTCTCACAATAGGAATATATGGTATCATTATTTGTACAACTAGTTATTATTCCTGTACATGAATAGAATGTATGATAGATAAGTGTGTGACTTATTCGTGCTCCTTGCTTGGTAATGACAATACATGATTCACAATTTTGATTTCCCTGGCTCTGATTTTTCCCACTCACCCCCTTCAGTAAGGTCAAAATAAGAATCCACTTTAACACTGGCCAGGTCCACCTCCTGTGTACCCTGACAATTGCCATTGGCATAGTGACAGTCGCTATGTATAGCCCCACAATCACAACAATGAGAACAACAACAGCATCCACACAAACAGTTGCAGAATTTACACATGAGGCTTTTTCTTTTGCAAAATTATTTTCAGATCTCCCTTTGGTTTGACAGTCCACTCTTTTTCATGGTCTTCAGGTGCTGGAACACTTTTAACTCTGGTGCGGTGAGTCCACCCTCTTTCAGCTGTCCGGATGGAGCTTTCGGTGGTTAGTAATAGTAGATAAGGCCCCTCCCAAGCTGGTTTCAAGGACTCTTCCTTCCACACCTTCACCAATACCCACTGTCCTGGTGCGAGTTTATGGACTGGAAATTCCAAGGGAGGAGTTTGTGGTATCAAGGCTTCCTGTCGGAGAGAAGACAACTACGACAGTATTTGTATAACAAAACTTTTTACAGTCTGGTCCTTGATTAACTGAGTTCCTTTACCTTCTAAAAATTTATACATAGGCATTCCATATAACAACTCAAAAGGAGACAGCCCAATGTCCTGCCTGGGTGCCGTCCTGAGTCTCAGTAAGGCCAAGGGAAGGACCTTGGTCCATGGTAAATGGGTTTCCAAAATCAGTTTTTTTAGAGCAGTTTTAAGTTTCCTATTTGCTCTTTCAACTTTACCTGAACTTTGGGGATGCCATGGAGTATGTAATTTCCATTCTATTCCCAGGGCTTGACTTACTCTTTGGAGTACTTGGCCAGTGAAATGTGTTCCGCGGTCACTGTCCACTGCTTGGACCATTCCAAAATGGGGTATTATTTGTTCCAACAAGATTTTAGACACCGTTCCTGCAGTAGCAGACACGGTAGGGTAGGCCTCAATCCACCCCGTGAGATGATCTACCAATACCAAGCAATACTTCATCCTTCCTGACCGGGGAAATTCTGTAAAATCCACTTGAACAAATTGAAACGGTCTCACTGCCAATTCCCTTCCACCCACAGTGTTCATTATTTTTCGAGACTGATTTACTTTCTGGAAGGGTATACATCCCATTACTATATGCTTAGCAATAGCATAAATTCCAATAGTGCAATAGCTATTTAAATAGGCTTGCACCATTCCTTTTATCCCCCAATGACTTCCCTCATGTAAATAGGACAACACTTCTCTAGCCAGTCCTTTAGTTAGCCATATTCTGCCATCCAGCATTCTCCACTGTCCCAGTTCGTTTTTCTCAGCTCCTAGTTTAATCATTTGTTGACATTCAGAGTCAGTAAAAGGAAGATGTTGTCCCTCTACCTCCTTTATGGCTGGGATCATTGTCATAATAGTGACTTTAGGGCCTTCTTTGGCTGCCCTTTTGGCTTCTTTATCAGCCAGATTGTTTCCCCTTATATGGTCCCCCATTCCACTTTGGTGACCCCTCACATGTATGATTGCCAATTTGTTGGGTAAATTAATATCTTTCAGTATTTGTTCCACCACTTTTTCATGTGCTAAATGTTTACCTCTGCTAGTAATGAGTCCCCTTTCCTTCCAAATTTTTCCGAATGTTTGGGCCAATCCAAAAACGTATCTTGAATCAGTCCACACATTTACGTTCATTCCCTTTGTAAGTTTCAATGTCCTTGCCAGAGCCCATAATTCACAGACTTGGGCTGACCAGGTTGTCGGTAGTCTACCACTCTCTTTAACCGTGGTTCCTTGAATTATAGCATATCCACTATACCGAATGCCCTCCTCCACCCTGGAAGAACCATCAATATAAATATTTACATTCCCTTCCATTGGTTGGTCTGATAAATCTTCCCTACTTTTAGTTTCCAGATCAACCACAGCTGTACGTTCATGTTCCTCATCCTCCCAGGCATCCGAGGTAAGCAGGAACTCAGCTGGATTTACTCCAGGTCCTGAAGTAATCACCAAATCAGGTTGATCTAGCAACACAGCTTCGTATTTAATCATTCTTGAGTCAGTAAGCCATTTGGAGGCTGACTGACTTAGCAGGGTCCTGACCTGATGTGCCACAGTTACTATTATGCCCTCCCAAAGGTTAATTTTCTGGTTTCCTCCACCAATAGTGCGGTGGCTGCGCATGCTTGAATGCATCTTGGCCAGCCCTGTACAACAGGGTCCAAATACTTTGACAAATAAGCCACCGGTTTTTCCTTCCCAGCCCACTTCTGGGTTACAACCCCAATAGCATGCCCTTTTAACAGTCTGACCCATAGGTGGAATGGTTTATCTATGTCTGGCAAGGTGAGTACAGGGGCCTTAACTAAAGCTTCCTTGAGAGTTTTGAATTGTATTTCTTCTTCAGGTGTCCAAACCAGTACATCCGGTTCTGATTGGATCAATTTTGCATATAAGGATTTGGTTTTGATCGAGTATTCTGGTATCCACAGACGACAGTACCCAGTCATCCCCAAAAAGGCCCGCAGACCCTTTTTAGTGGAAGGGAGAGGAAATTCCATTATTCCCCTTATTCTTTCTGGGTCTATAAATTTTTGACCTGCCTCTATGTAGTGTCCTAAATACTTGACCCTCTGTTCCACCGCTTGTATTTTAGTTTGGCTGACCCGTAACCCTTTTTCCTGAAGGAAATTTAAAAGTTTTATCATAGTCTGAGCTACTGGTTCTCTCTTTTCTCCTGCTAACAACAAATCATCTACATATTGGATCAACCTGACCCCAAATGGAGGATTAAACTCCTCCAACAATTGTTCCAAGGCTTGACCAAATAGGTTTGGGGACTCTGTGAATCCTTGTGGCAAAACAGACCATCGAAATTGTTGCTTCCTCCCAGTTTCTGGATCTTCCCATTCGAAAGCGAATAGGTCTCGGGAGTCTTCAGCTAAAGGACAAGCCCAGAAGGCGTCTTTAAGATCGATTATTGTATACCATTTAGATGTGGGAGAAATCCGACTCAAAATGGTATATGGATTAGGTACCACTGGATATCTAGGTGCCACTATCTGGTTAATGACCCTCAAGTCTTGTACCAGTCGGTATGACCCGTCAGATTTTTTTACTGGAAGGATAGGTGTGTTATAGGGGGACATACAAGGTTCTAATAGTCCCTCTGACAACAAATCCTCAATAATGGGTTGCAGCCCTTTCCTTCCTTCTAGGGGTATGGGATATTGTTTTCTAAAGGCTATTTGTCCAGGTTGCTTCAATTGTATGGTCAAGGGGGGGATGGCCAGTCGACCTATATTTCCTTTTCCTGCCCATACATTGGGTTCTATTTGGTCACTTTCTTCTTTGGTCAATTGCATCAGTTTTACTTCCACCCGTCCCTGGACTCCTTTAATGGTTAATCCCAGGGATCCAATTAAATCCCTGCCCAACAAATTTACATTTCCTTTTATATACACAAAGTCACACCAAACTTTAGGGCCTCCTTCCTCTTTTATTTGCACTAAAATAGGTTCGCAAATTGGGGATTGTATTACATGACCTCCAATTCCCTGCGCCTGTATAGTTCCCTTTCCAATTTTTACTCCCCGGGGTAAATAATTTAGAGTAGACCGTGTAGCCCCAGAATCAACCAGAAAATCCACCTCCTCTCCATACGGACCAACCTTCAGGATTATCAAGGGTTCCTGGAAAGCTGGTCCAGAAAACAAAAACCCCTGACTTCCCTATTCTTCAAACAGCATCAGGTTTCCTATTTCTTCCTCCCCCTTTTGTTTTGGACATTCCCTTTTCCAGTGTCCTTCCTCCTTGCACCAGGCACATTGATTTGGTCCAAGTCTGAACCTGTCCCGGTTAACTACCTGACCTCTCCCTCTTCCTCGGTTCTCATACCCCCCTTCATCCCTTCCTCTCATCCCTCTCCCTCTTCCTAAACCCCGGCCCCTCCCTCTTTCCAGAGCAGGAGCTTGGCTAATTCTCTGGACTGTCTGTATCATGAGTTTAGCTTTTTGCTTCTGTTTCTCCTCATCTCTCCTAACATATACCTTCTGTGCCTCTCTCAGTAATTCTTCCAATCCTTTTCCATTCCAATCCTCTATTTTCTGCAATTTTCTTTGAATGTCTGGCCAGGATTTGGTTACAAATTGTATTTTCACCAAACCCTGTCCAATGGGAGTAGTTAGATCAACACCCCCATATTTCTGCATCTCAGCCTTTATTCTATTTAAAAAAGCACTTGGGGTTTCTTCTTTTTCTTGTATTACTTCAAATGCTCGACTTAGATTATGGCTTTTTGGAACGGCCACTTTTATTCCCTCAATTATGATACTTCTCAAATCAGCCATACTAGTCCGACCAGGAACTGTACTGTAATTCCAATTAGGGTCTTGGTTGGGAAATTTTACATCTCCTCTGGGTACAGGATTATTTCCCCCTTGAGGATGGTCGGTATCCCGTTTATTAATGGCTGCGGTTTTAATCATTTGAAACTCCTCTCCCGTAAAGAGGATATTCAATATGCTCATTAATTCAGCCCAGGTATAGATATTTGGACCCAAAAATTGATCTACTTGTTGGGCTACCTGAACAGGATCTTCCACTAAAGATTTCAATTCCTTTTTAAAACCCCTAACTTCACCACTAGAAAGGGGGGCATTTACGTAGCCTATAACTCCCTGTCCTGTGGGTACCTCCCTTAACGGACACATATTAATCTGTTTCCCTTTAAATGGGAGATTTATTACATTTTGCTTGAGATCCCTCAATTCTCTTAATGAGCTGGACTCGCCTCTCGGACACTCAACTTCTGGGGAAGGGGGATATATGATCACTGGGCTCGAAGGGAGTGGGCTTGTTAATGAGAGTGGTACATCAGAAACGATGGGTTCAGATTCAGCTATCAAGGGTGTCGGATTATATGGTGGGGGCAAATACTCTAATGGGTCCCACCATTTTAATCCCTCATCTTTCTCCTTTTTTTCTTCTTTCTTTACGTTTTCTTCTTCTTCTTGCATCATAAAAAGGGAAGTACCATTTATGATAGTGCTCCAACACAGAGCATAGGCACTTTCCTCCTCATGAGGTTCCTGTTTTTTATTTATAAAAATATTTAAAGCCTGACAAACCCAGTCCTCAAAAGTTCCAAATTTGGGCCAGTTCACTTCCCCAGGTGATTTGATATTTCCATAACTTGGCCACACAATGGTACAAAACCTAACCATTGTTTTCATGTCTTTATCCCTTGTTCTAGGATTTGTAAACCAATTACTTAACATTCTTCCCAGGGGAGAGTCTTCAGGGATATCAGTTTCTGGCTTAATCTTTTTATTTTCTTTTTTACCACACGTGCTTCCTCCATTTCCCATTATGTTTACCCACTACCTCCCCCTTTCTCAAAGGTTTTTGGAAACAAGAGAAGAGAAACGGAGAGAGAGAGAGAAGGAGAGAGAAACAGAGAAAAAAAAATCTCCTCTCTCTCTCCTGAAACACTTAAGGTAGCACTCCAAGCTGCTTCCTGAAACACTTAAGGTAGCACCTAATTACAAACAGTCTTCAAGATCCTTTTAACACACTTATTATACCACATAAGAGAAGTCTGATTGCCACTCAGTACTTCTTTAGAGAAACCTGCCACTCAGTATTTCTCTCCCTTCCCATGGTAGAAGTCTCTTTAGGAGTCTTATTTTCGTATGTGTAAGTATTTATCACACGCTTCAACCGTCACCGACCAATCTCCTCGCGGAGGTATGGAACTGCGGTTCGGGTCTCCACACTCACTTCGTCCCCTTATGGACGTCTCACACAACACCTCCTTAGACCATCTACCCACTCGACCAACAAGGTAATACTCAAACGACAAACCCCTTTTTTGTCTTTCTTACCTTGATCCGTGCACAGAGTTGCCTGGTCTTAGCGCGCTCCTTTTTCCTATGGCCCTCTACGGCCCTGTATCCTCTACAATTAGTATTTACCCGATCCGGTTCTCGTCGGATTCATGGAGCCGTGTCAGAGGCGTCGTCCCCGAGATAAGCCTAGGACTGTTGAACTCAACAGGACGCGTCATCCAAGACTATAGTCGGGCAACCGTCTCTGAAGGCTGGTTTGAATCCCGGACGAGCCCCCAAATCTGTAAATAATAACTTTGACTAAAAGGGTTTAATAAAGAACATCAGATACAGGTAAAGAGTAACAAAAAAAACTACGTTTTATTTTTTTTTAACAGGTTTGCAAAGCTGGGCACAACTCCAGAACAAAAATCTATTCTGTAAGGAGCGCACCCCCCCTTTCTTTGTTTAACAGTTTATATTCCCTATCCCGGCCGAGAAAATCCCTCCCTTCGTTCCCCATTGGCTGGGTAATAAAAGGTTTACAACTTTTGCGACCGCCTATTACATACATTTTCTTCCACATACAACATATATAGATCCATGTTCATGCTAATAAGCGAATTTTCTATGCAAGGTGTGTGCTAATATTCTATTACCTTCTTAAGCATGCACCTTTTAAATTTACCTCTTGCCCTCTGTCTAATGGTTTTCTTCAAGCTGACATTCTTTCACTTATCAGATAAGAAAACTTTCCCTCCCTTTTACCCCTGTCTGGTGAAATTCCTGAAGCCAGAATTTATGACTAGATAAGTGCTTCTTCCTTCAGCAGAGGGTGAGAGAAAAACTCCCTTTCTTTATCAGAGGGTGAAAGAAAGATAGACTCCCTTTCTTTATCAGAGGGTGAAAGAAAGATAGACTCCCTTTCTTTAGCAGAGGGTTTACCCATTGTTTTCCTAAACTAATTTCCTAATATTGGAACCATGAATTCCTTTTCTATTACTACAACTATTTTATTTCTTTCAGACTCTTAATTCTTTCACTCAGGCGTTTCACTAACTGCACCAGGTTGTCCAGCTGCCTGTTGGGCCGCAAGTGTCTCTGCTGAGCGGGTTCTCGGCACTGGGGGCAGGGGAAGTTTGGCTCCGACTCCCCCCAGCACCGACTGATGCAGGCTCGGCAGAAGTTGTGCCCACACTCAGTCATCACCGGCTGTGTGAAATACTCCAGGCAGACAGAGCAAGTCACTTCGTCCTGGAAGCTCCCGGCTAGCTCCCCGGCAGCAGCCATGGCTCCTCTGCCCGGGCGGGCACAGCCGCTGCGGGTTAGTTTCACTTTCCCTTCCCTGAGCTCAGAGAAGCCAGTTTGGCTGGCGCTGGCTGGGGCGTTTCCCTTCCTGCTGTTCCCAGCGGGCCCGGCTGAGCTGCAGCGAGTCACCACCAGTGTCACAGCCCCGGGGCAGGGGAGACAGAGCCAGGGTCAGGGGAGTTGTTGGGTGTGGCTTTGGTTTTTTGTCCTGTGGGACAAAGGAGAGGGCCCCTGTCAGCGCGGGTGGGTCAATCACACTCAGTCGGTGGCGGCTCTTCCCTGCTCTATCAGGATCCGTGCCCCCGACCTCTCCTCTAGCTCTGCCCTGGGGGGCTGCCCCCTCCACCGCTGTCAGGGGCCTGGTCGGGGTCTCTAACAGCCTCTCCCTGCCCAGATCCCAGGATCTGCTCCATCCTCATCCTCCCTGCTGTGCTAGACCCTGCCCATCCCCCTCTCCTGCTCCACTCTCCTTCCCTCCCAGCTGTGCAGACTCTGCCCCCTCCAGGTCTCTTCCTTCCTCCCTGGCTGCTCTGTTCTCCCCTCCACCCCTGCCCCACGCGCCGGGGGATCCCCAGGGCTCTGGCCTGGCCCCTTTGCTCCAGCCTAACCACAGGGCTCCAGCTACCACCTCTGCACTGGGGGATGCACAAATCTCTCCCTGCCCCACGGCCTGTCTGCTCCCGTCTAGCCCCCATCTCAGCCGGGCTCCCCATCACCCCTCCTGGGGTCCCGGCATCGTCTGACACTGAGCCGGGCTCCCACTGGGATCCCAACCTTCCCCCAAACCTCCCCCGGTCCCTTCCGCCCACAGGGGGGAGGGAAAGTGTTTGACTCAAGGAATCGCTTACAGGGTGAGATCCAGCCGGGAGCCGTCCAGCCAGGCCCAGACCTCGTGTGGGGAGGGGACGGACAGTCCGACCCAGAACTGCTTTGACCCTTGGGTCAGGTCCTTCAAGAACTCCTGCAGTGAGCGTGCGACAGGCAGCTGGTGCCTGTAACGCTCTGGTCTTGCACATCCAAGTCTTCATCTATGTCAGCCACAGAACTACAGGCTGTTGTATCTGTCTGGCAATCCCCAGAGACAGCTGTCTGTCCATCCCTCCCTTCACATACCTCGCTCTCTCTCTCACACCCAGCCCCTCCATTCCAGCTGAGCTGTGTTTCGCACACACAGAGTGGGGAGGCTCACGATGGCCTAAAAGCGCCTTTGTCCTCCAACCCCAATCCCAGAGCTAGTGATTTAGGCTGGGCATGTCAAAGCCACCTATTGGGTTTGGACACCCTTTTATTAAAAATTAATGGGAACAGAGTGTCCAAACACCCTAGGCAGCTATGAAAATCCTAGCCCGAAAATGTATCTGAATGAGCCCCTTGGCCTCTGTTCCCAGGGCCCCATCCCTGCAGGGGCAGCTCCAGCAGGATGTTATCATCTGTGTGTCTGTCCATCTATCCCCATACACACCTAGCTTTCTAGACATCCACCCATGTATCCATCCTATGCTCACCCCTCCCTCTGTTTCTGTCCATCCATCCCCATCCCTTTGTCTTTCTATCCATAAAGACTTCAAGTGACAGGGAATCCATCATTGACACTCGATCAAACCAGCAAATGACTTGTGTCCTGTGCTGCAGAGGAAGATGAAAACCTCCCCAGGGTCTCTGCCAGACATGGAGGAAAATTCCTTCCCGACTCCAAAGCTGGCGATCAGTTAGACCCTGAGCACGTGGGCAAGAGCCACCGGCCAGACACCTGGGAAGGAATTCTCTGCACTAACTCCGAGCTCTGCCCATCTCGTGTCCCATCACCGGCCGCTGGGCATATTTGCAGCTCTCCATCGCAGATCAGCTACACGTTATTGTAGGCCGTCACATCACACTGACCCCAGCTCAAACTTGTCAAGCTCAGTCTTAAAACAAATTAGGTGTTTTGGCCTCGCTGCTCCAGAACTTCACTCCTCTGCCGGTTAGAAACCTTCATCTAATTTCAAGCCCATATGTATTGATGGCCAGTTTATGTCCATTTGTTCTTGAGCCAACATAGGTCCTTGACTCAAATAACTCCTTCCCCTCCCTGCTGTTGATCTCTCTGATGTACTAATAGAGATCAGTCATCTCCCCGCAGCCTTCCTTGGGTTCGGGTTAATAGGCCAAGCTTCTTAATCTCCTCTCATAAGGCAGGTTTCCCGTTCCTCGCATCAGCCTAGCAGCCCTTCCCTGCACCTGGTCCAGTGTGAATTCATCTTTCTTAATCATGGGAGACCAGACCTGCCCACGCAGTATTCCAGAGCAGCTCTCACGCCTGCTTTGTATAACCATACAATCGTAGCCTCGAGAGGTCTTCTAGTCCAGTCCCCTGCACTCAAGGCAGGACTAAGTATTATCTAGACCTTTCCTGACAGGTGTTTTTCCAACCTGCTCTTAAAGATTTCCAATGACAGATTCCACAGTCTCCCTGGGCAATTTATTCCAGCGCTGCCCTGTCCTGCCCTGACGGTCAGTACTAACGAACGGCTCTAACGCTTCCCTGGAAATACCTCGCTAACGCAATCCTAGGCTGCTGCAGGCTTTTTTCATAGCCTCAAGTTGGCCGCTCATAGGCATCCTCCCCGCCCAGCTGCTTGGCGCGCAGACAGACGCCCGCCTATCTCTATCTGACAGGACACTGCGCCGGGGGCTCACGTTCACTCCAGAGAGGCATTGCCCTGCGTGGATAGCTAGCAGAGCTGGGTGTCTGGCTGCCATGCTCCCTCAGAGGGGTGGGGCTTAGGGCAGACCCTTCTCATCTCCCATTGGCTTCATTAGGTGTCTCCCTGCCGAGCATACTGGCTACTGTGAATGCCAATCTCTCTCCCTCCCCATTCATGGTGTAGGGAAGCCTGGGGGCTGAACTCAGGCTTGCTGGTTCCCACTGTTGTTCCCGTGATTTTTCTCGACGTCCCAGTTAGGTGTTGGGACTCGGCATCACGACGCCCTTTGTGTGTCCAGGCCTCCCTGCCTTGAAGCACGGAAGGATGGCCCAGGCGTTAGGATGTTAGTCTGGGACCTGCAAAACCTGGCTTTGATTCCCTCCACCACCTTGGGTGAGTCTCTTAGGTCCAGCTCTTCCATGGTATTAAGGTTGCCTAAGTCCCACTGAAATGAACCTGGGCCTTGGTTCCCATCTGTAACAGGGGTAACATAGGGAGCACTGCCCTGCCTTGTCGGGCTAAACACATGAAAGGGTCAGGGTGACTAGATGCTCTTGTAATGGGGTCCATAGAGGAGCCTAGCAGATGGGAGCTCGGGGGTAGTGCAGTGCGACTGCAGGCTTCAATGGGGTGGTGATGAATTGTGAACCGTCCTGATAAAGATCCTGTTTTGGCAAACAGAGAATATTACTCCCGTGCAGAGTGTCTGGAGGACCAGGCGGAGTGTGTGGGTGGGTGAGTCTGTGTGTATCGGGTTCCTCACCAGAGGCTGTGAAGGAAATGAAGGCGGCTGACCCAAAGCCCAGGGCCACCTGTGCGGACCCACAGTGAGCAGGGGGAGGCCCAGGAGAAGGTGAATGACGGTTACTCGGGTGGCGTGTGTTGTCCTGGGCTCAGAGGGGCTGCGGGAGACCCGAGTCAGGCGCCCCCGCTGTTCCGCGCAGGAAGGGGCGAGGCAGCGCCGCGCATGGGTCACGCTGGGGAGCTGCTCATCGATCCGCTCCGAGCTGCCGGGCCCTGCTCTCACCGTCCGCCCCGCTGGGCGCCGCCTTATTTCTGCAGGTGCTGCCCGTGCTCCGGGACCCGGGGAAACCACAGTCTGTCGCGCGCCTGGCTGGAGCCGCCTGTGGGCGTGACGCCGGGCTCCGAGCGCTGCTGGGATTGGCCAGGGCCGCTGTTGGCTTCCACGGTCCATCATTGATGCTTCCGGAGCCTGGGATTTCTTTGGCTCCTGGCGGGCCAGCCCTAAAACAATGAGCGGCCAATCAGAGCAGGGGGAGGAGTCAGAACAGTTTTCCTGTAACTTGGACCCGTCGTCTTCTTGCTGCTTCTCCGGATTGCTGGGGCTGCTCCTCCAGCCCTGGGGCTGCTCTGCAAACCCGGGTGAAACTAACCTTCCGTGGCTGATCTGTCCTGTGCCGAGCTGGCCGGGGGGCTGCGGACCAGGTGAGCAGGGAGCTGCAGACAGGGTGGGGGAGTCGGGCTGGCTCCGTCCTGCCTCCTCCCTGCTGTGTCTGTGAATCAAGTTTTGCTTCCAGCTCATTTGCCCAGTTACGAGCCAGGGGTTGCAGGGAGAGCTGGGACGGCGCGGCGCGGGGAATTGAACCACACAGAAATCGCCCACGAAGGCAGCACCAAGTGATCAGTGGGGGGAGGAGACAAAAGAGGAGGAAGAAAGGGAGGAAATGGGGGAGGAGAGAAGGGAATTACAAAGCCAGGCGGGAAGAGGCGGACGAGCAGGGGCTGCGGGCGAGGCGAAGCGAAGCTGCCGCAGGGACCCAGGCGGAGTCCCTGACCCCGGGACAGGCCGGCTTCCTTCCTCTGTTCTTTCCTTCCTCGCTGTCGGAGGGAAGCGATTCTCTGGTTTGCTGACCCCGTCCCAGGCCGGGTGCGGCGGGCGCTGGGTCGGTGGCGAGGCGCGTGTGGACCAGGCAGGGCAGGATTGTCACCGGGCAGCGTTTTCTACCCCGCGGGGCAGGGGCAGTGACGGGCCAAGGGGCCGGGCAGAGAGAAATGGGCTCCCTGCATGCGCCCAGGGGACTCGTACTGGGGGAACTGCTGCACTTTCTCCTCCCGGCTCCCTCTGCCCGGGCAGGTGATGAACAGGCCGGGCAGGACTCGGTGTGTCTCGGTGCATGTTGGCAAACGGCGATTTCGCCGCACGCGAACCGACGGGGGAAAATTGCTGTGGATGATCAAACAGTACAGCGCGGTACCGTGGGAAAAGTGCTGCGAGAGACTTTAATAAAGTCACAATCCAGGGTTAAACTTGGGAGCTGGGCTGGTTACAGACGGGCTAGGAACCGGATGGTGAAACCAGGGATGGTTTGTGGCTAGAAGGACATGCGGGTTCCGTATTTTGACATGTGATGTTGACAATATCCGGTTTAGTGGTTTACACAGCGGTTACTTTTGGAACCTCAACGTTTCCTGTCACTAAATAATTGTCTGCTCCGCCCCCTTGACTTTGTGCTACTGTGAAAATTTAAATGGATCAGAAAAAAATTATTTAAAAATCAACATGAGCGTTCTCCATTGAGATGTATAAAGAGAGAAACATGGAATTCTGCCAAGCCTGGTTATGAGACAAAATAGGGACTGTCGAGCAATTCCAGATGAAATGAGGTAGCAGTTACACACCCCATATTTGTCCCACTGATCTGCTAATACCTAGAGAAGTTATCAGATGGGTGTGTGTAGTTAACTACCTTCTATTAATTGATTGATGGATCTGTTCGCTTATTGCCTAACTGATTGAAATGACATTGCACATCCCTTTCGCTAAGGGGTGGATGTTATCAAATCCATTTTGCAATGGCTTTCATTCTGCTTCCCCAAAAGCCAGATCTGAGCCACTCCCCTCTAATTTGAAAACGTGGCAAATTCCAATCTGATGAAACGGAATATGTTTTCGTACAAGGCTCTACTAGCCTGTGGAACTCCCTGCCACAAGATCTCATGGATCTATCTTTTCTGAATCCTGCCAAGCTCTTGGCATTTAGAGGGATAATGGGACCATCCAGCGTTATAACAGCCAGTATTGCAAATTAACCTGCAGTGGGAAGGGCTCTAAGCCCTCCTGTGGCAAGGTACAAGGCCCAGCTTCTAACCAATGGGAGTGAGGGAGGAATCTGTCCCAGGGTCAGGTTATTCCATTACTGTCCACTACAGGGGTGTCCTGCCCCTTCCTCTGAAGCAGCTGGTGCTGGCTGCTATGGAAGATGAGGTGCTCACCTCAGATCTACTCAGCTGAGAGCTCTGCTGCTGTCAGAAGTCTCAACTGGGAATCTCTGTGTCTGGTGTTGCTCTCCCAGTCTCTGTCCTGCCATGGTGCTGGGATTCATGGGGCATCCCCCAAGGGCAGAAAGCGGGAAAGGCCTATCCATATGTGAAATTCCCGGCTCTCCCATTGAACCCTAACTACTTCTTGTAAACTACTTCCATAAGGGGGAAGCGATCACTCCTGTCAGTTCAGGATCTGGCCCCGCTCTCTCCACATGGCGGTAACTCCAGCCCAGCACATGCATCGGTGTGGTTACGTTTGTCAAGTGCTTTGGGATCCTTCAGATGAAAATTGCTGTATGGAAACCAGGGCAGTGCTAGCACCGGCAGCTGTAAATGACCTGTGGTGCCTGGCTATGGCTGGATGGATAAAACAGCAAGTCAAGCGAGCCAGAATAACCCTGACCCTTCTCTCCACAGACAAACCCTCCAGTACTGACCAGACAGGGCTTCGGCGGAAAGAAACACAACAAGGAAGATTTGGTAACCTGGAATTGGTTTGGTCAGCGCCTGCTCAGGCCAGGGTGACCCTGGGGATAAAAGCAGCATCAAGGATACCTCAGTTCATTCAAATACAGCTCAGTCACAGCCTGACTTGTTGGGGTATTTGTGCAAAACTCACAATCAAATTATATTTGAAAAGGGGGTTTCTTTTATCACCCCACGTAGCCAAACTGCGCTTCAGCCGCAATCGAGGGAGCTGCTTTGTAGTTGTCCTTCAGAAGGGCTCGGCCAGCACTGCCAGACCCATTGTGAACAGAGCCTTGGTCACTGCGGGAAGGTGCTTCATGTGTGAACATGTCTCTGGTTTTGGAGTCCTCGTCTTGTTCCCAGACAGACAAAGTTGGAGTGAGTCGTGTCCTGTTGAGAAGACGGAGCCGGATCCACTTCTGGGTTCCTAGGAGGAAACCCAAATGAAACAAATGGAAACAACTCATGAGATCATCCCTCCAGAGGGTGGGAAGAGCAGGAAAGCTGGTCGTACAGGTATAGCTGCCTCTTTGGGATCTTCTTACACCTCTCCTGTCCAAGTAGAACTTGCAATGACTCACCTGATGGCCTTTGCCTCCCTCTAGGGGCGCCATGTAAAAGATACTTAAGTCAGCTATTCCCTGCAATATACTACTTTTTCCATTTGTGTCCCTCTAAAATATTTTGACCCGGAGTGCGGACCCCTTTGAAAATCTTAGACCTAGTTTGCAGACCTCCAGAGCTCTGCGGACCTCTGGTGTTGAAAGCCAATGTACTACTGCCTTTAGCTCAGGCAGGAGCGGTCTGTGTCTTTAGATCCAGAGATCCCTGCTTAAGTGCCTACTTATTCATTCCACTTCCTCCTTCAATGCTAGAAAGGCTGGTCAAATTTCCATCAACAACTTTTTTGTTAACATTTTTCAGGGTTTCTAATGGAAACAGCAAATCTTCATTTCAGATTGAAAAAAAAAAAGATTTGTTTTAGGGGCCATTTTGTGTTTGAAACTAAGAGAAGAATCAATTTTTTTTTAAATTCAGATTTTTTGGGGTCTCCTCCCCCCCATTCTCTTCCTTTTTATATAAACATTTTTTCACTGGAAACTTTTTCATGGGGCAGGGGAAATCTCTGAAAACAGGAAGGGGGGAAAGCGGTGGGCGGGGGAGTTCATTTTGAGTGTTTTTTTCTAAAAAGCTGAAGTGACTTTTCTCTTATTTGGAATGAAATATTTCACTTCATTCTCTCAGTTTCTTGCTGTATCTGCAAAAATCTCGTTTTTAAACCAGCTCCAGCTGATGCTGTTCATCATCGCAGGGCCGAACCCTCCCTGCTATAGCACCATCGTGAGCATTAATGGCTTTTTCCATGACAAGTTTGCTATCTCGGTTGAAAGCAGGGGCACTTCACTGGGGAGTTCCGAGCATGGTTCTCAATCTCCTCCTCCTCCTCCTCCTCATCATCATCATCATCCTCACTGCACAGTCAAGTGAGTCTAGAGCCAGCAGTGACCCTTACATTCAGTGCTGGAAATGTCACAATCCCACCCACCTTCTCCCCTCTACCCCCGCGCCTCCACAACCACCCCCCGCTTCAATAGTCACATTGGACTCTTCTGAGCCATGGGGTTTTCTGTAGGGTCTCCCCCACCCCACAGTGACCAGGTTCCCCTGGCTGTTGGCTCGTGCTGCTGTGTCACCTAAATACACCTGGTTACCCAGGGCTGTGAGTCACCATGTTACCTCTGTCTCCATTGGGAGGGAGTCGCACCTGTGTTCAACTGGGTTCCACTCCCTAACACCACCAGCCTTTCAGCCTCTCCTCCAGGCCACCCTGCCTTTGCCTTGCAGGTAACAATAGGTGCACCACAGTCCCTACCTCCCTTTGCAATGTTCCCCTATGATATCCAGCCAGACACTGGCTACTCACAGAAATCCCCAATTTACTAGCTTTACCTTAAAGTGCTACTTATATATCATGCACAGCACTTGTGAGCATATCTAGTAAAACGAGACAATTTATTCAGGAAACAATAAAGATTTCATTAGAATTGAGAGAGCCAGATGGAAACAAATGGTAACAATACAAAATAAAATGCACACCTGGGTCCACACCTACTGTTCCTGTCTAATAAAGCCACTTTCCCCACAAAGTCCAGTCTTTTGCAGAGCTGGCCAGCTTCGTGGGATCCAAGCCTTCCTGAAAGCTATCCTGCTCCTTCCTCAGTGAAAGGATCCGGAGGATCTTTTCCCCTCCTGTGTTATGTTCAAACAGACTACAGTGCCACCTGGTCGCTGGCCGCATCATCCCAGGAATTCCTATTCTACCTCTAGTATCTCACCTGTATGTGCATGTGGGGCTAAATTTGGGCAACAGCAAAGGAGATATGGTCTGGAAACATGGTGAATAGGTGTTAGCCTCCTTCTGTTGTGGAAGGGGAGAGACACTAACTGACTGTGTGTGGCTGTGAGTCCCCTTGGGTACAGCAAATCTCTTACCTGGTGCTTTCTCATCCCCAGCAAAGAAATGTGAGCCGTGTCCAGCTGATCCTGTCTACCCAGTGGCCACCTGCCCAGAGGACTGGGTCGGGTACCTAGGGAAGTGTTACTATTTCTCAGAGGTTGAAGCAAACTGGACCTCTAGCCAGAGCAACTGCGCTGCATTCAACACCTCGCTGGCTGTGATTGACAGTGTTTGAGAAATGGTGAGACCCAAGTTGTGAACTGCATGGGGGGTGTGGCAAAAGCAGATTTATGCTGGTTTTGCCCTGGGGCTGGCATGGCCCCAGATGCTGCTTGAATTTAAGGCAACATCCCATAGCTGCTTCTACAGCAAAGAATAGCCGGGGTGAAGAATGCTCCAGGCACTGTCCATCCTGACTGTACACTAGGGACCGTGTGTCAGAGTGCTGTGGGGCTTATATGCTGACCTCAACTGCCGGGGAATTCCCAGTGGAAGAATCCAGTTGCTTTCCAGCCCCTTCTATGTGACAGGAGCAGCATTGCCAACCCAGGTATTTAAAAATCAGCAGTCAGAACCCCCGAAACCATGAGATTGGCTTTAAAAGTATAGCTTTGAAGGCTTTTAATTTGTTTCCAGGTATCAAAACTTTTAGTGGGTCACATTTTCAAGTTTTTCTCTGCCACCATGAGGATTAGAAACTTGTGAAAGAGGAGAGTATCTTGTAATCACCTGACTCCAGGAGCTGGGGTGTTCAGAAAAGCACCAAACAGCAAGAGATTCTCATTAAAAGTGTGGGACTAGGTAAGAATGCAGGAATGATAAAGGTTTGGAATGAAGCTGGGAATCTGAGCCAGGTAGCTGCCAATTACTAGAGCTGGTTAAAAATTAGAATTTCCATCCTCTGCGAAATTCAGGATAAAAATGAATGTCAAAATATTAATCAGGTGAAGAAGCTGAAATTCAACTTTTAACTTTACATTCAGTTCCAAAAATATGTCCAAATGTCTGGTTTTCACATTTGATCAAACCAATTTCTTTTCACACTCACAGATCAAAACATTTTGTTTCAGCATGGTTCAACATTGAACAACAGCTGTGGTTCCTCATGGGAGTTGTAGTTTGGGTGCCTTGTGCCCCCATTCTCCTCTGTGTGCCAGGATCCCTGACTGGACTACATCTCCCATGGTGCAGAGCAGTGGCCTAGCCAGTAAGGAAACCATGATGCATTATAAGAGACGTGGTCTGGGGGAACCTAGCTCATAGAAGAGAATGGAGGTAGCAGGCACCCAAACTACAGCTCCCATGAGGTACCCTGGTAGCTCATCTGGCTACAGACTAACGTTGAACTGATCTGAAACAAAATCACTGCTTAGTGGAAAATTGAAAAATTTCAGTAAAATCGACATTTACCTTTGGAAAAAATCATTTTTGCAGAAAACACTCTTTCCGTCACAGAAATATTTTGATGGAAAAATTTCCCACCAGCTCTACTAAAGACAGCAGACTAGTCTTAGCATGATGTCCACACATCGGCTGATTTCCCTGTAGTTCATGGAGCCTATGGGTGTTGTCTTTGAGTCTGGATTGTCATTTCTCTGTGTAGAATTCCCAGCCCTGACCACCTGCCCAGCGTCTTGCGTAGCAGCTCAGAGAATCCAGTGCGCACCTGAAATGGTGTGTAATACATATTTATTTTTATTTTTTTAACCAAGGATTTTGTGATGCGCTATAGAGGCTCCGATGGCTATTGGATCGGCCTCCACAGGGAACCAGGCCAGCCCTGGAAATGGACCAACGGCACTGAATTCAACAACTGGTGAGTCCATCTGAGTTCTTTTAACTTAGTGAATGATGCAGCTCCCATTTAAAATGGAAGACTGGCCCTGTAGTTAAGGCCCTTGGCTGTGACTTGGGGAATTTGGGTTTAATTCCTAGCACTGCCAGAGATTTGTTGTGCCACCTGGAGTGTACTGCTCGGGGCTGGATTATCACTGCTCGTTGAAGTTGCTTGAACGGTTGTGTAGGTTTTTTAAATTATGTATTTGTTGCTGTTGCAGGTTTACAATACTGGGAAGAGAAGAATGTGCTTTTATAAGCCACGATATTGTCAGTTCCAGCTGCTCCAGGAAAGGAAATGGAAGGCAAATCAAAGTGGCTGTAACCTGACTGACATGGGCGTTGGCCTTTTAACGGGGCTTTGCAAAGCTGCCTCAGCAAGTGGGGGAACTTGATGCCAGCAGGCAGGAAGAGAGATGCTGGCTGAAGGACAGTCGATATCTCCTCCCCTGGGATTCTCTGGAACCCGGGACCCTCCCAGGCTGCGGGCAGCCCCTGTGTTTAGGTTTCATAACATTTGGAGCCTGCTGCTTAAAATCCATCCATGGCCTTTGTATTTATTTTCCAACTGTGTCCTCATCCATATTCCTTTTCCTGCCCAAATGCAACTACCCCTGGCCTGAATTCACCCTTGGTGATCACACAGCCCATGACAATGGGGCAGATGGGCTGTACGCTCTCCATACGATAGCACAGGCAGGTGCATGAGCAGCATGGTGGGACAGGCTCGTAGTAAGGCCTGCTGGGAGAGGAAACGATATAAAAGCTCGCTGTGGCTGAGAGAAAGAGCAGGTGATGAACAGGCTGGGCAGGATTCGGTGTCTCGGTCCATGTTGGCAAACAGCAATTTCGTCGCACGCGAACCGACGGGGGAAAAGTGCTGTTGATGATCAAACTGTACAGCTTGGTACCATGGGAAAAGTGCTGCGTGAGACACAATCCAGTCACAATAAAGTCACAATCCAGGGATTAAATTTTGGAGCTGGGCTGGTTACAGACAGGCTAGGAAACGAATGGTAAAACCAGGGATGGTTTGTGGCTAGAAGGACGTATGGTTTCTATATTTGGACATATGATGTTGCCAATATGCAGTTCAGTGCTTTACACGGCATTTAGTTTTGGAACGCCAAGGTCTCCTGTCACTGTATAATTGTCGGCTTTCCCCCTGGGATGTCTTCCCCTAAATGTCGAAATTCCTTTTGCTGGCTCTGAGCTGAGCCAGAATGGACTCCTTGCTCCACAGCCCGATGAGATCTAAGACCGCTGGTCGACTCCATGCTGGAGCGCGTTTGGGCCTTACCGTAGCCATGCGGAGTACAGCGACAAAGCTCTCTCCACGCTGGCTGCACAGGAAATGAAAATTCAAATTTTCCTGGGCCATAGGGGGAGGGCGAATGTCCAGAGCGGTCTCAATGGGGCATTGGGGGGTACCTCCAGGAGGCCGTTAACGTCGCATTAAGTTACGTCCTGTCTACACTGACGCAAAATCGAGCCAATAAATTTGAATTAGGCACTACGCCACTTGAGGAGGTGGTTTTATTACATCAACTTTTGCCGCGATTTGAGTCGATGGAACTGCGGTGCCAGTGTAGACACAGGGTTACGGAGATCGACGTAAGTGACGTTACATCGACCTCCGTTGCCACTGTAGGCCAAGCCTAAGACTCTAGCTCTGAGTGTCTCAGATGATGTCTATAACGTCTCCGCCGTCAGATCGACCTATCTGGATCGATTGAGAGGTCAATGAAGACCTGCTCAATTGATCCAGAAGTCAAGGCTGGTAAATCACCCCCTCAAGTGGCGAGGCGCTGCCTCGACGGGAACGCAGTGCAGTGAAGATGCCATGCAGAAGGGAAGCACAGCAGTCGACGGGAGTTACACAAGCTACTGTGTGTAGCTTGCGTAACTCCCATCGACTGCTGCCGAATCGCCAGGTAAGTGTAGACCAGGGCTTTGACACTCTCCCACCTGCAGACCCCATGGCTGCCACCCTTCTTTGGGATGTGATCCTCCCCAGCCTGGCTGTCTGGAGCCCCAGAACCAGTGCCTCAGTCCTCCCAAGCTCCCAGCTGGTTACACTAGCTCTGATAGATTTCCAGGTCTCTAGGGGCACTCTGAGTTCTCGACTGACCCCTTCACAGACAATGTGTCAGGGGAGCCAGGAACACGGGCTTAGCAAAGGGATTTCTTAACCACAGGTACTTGTGTGTTTAAAGAAGCACTACCGAGAGTTACAGAGCTTCACAAAATCACAAACAGTCCTGAGACAAACTGCCCGCGATCCCTTATGTCTGGTCTCACCCCTTCTATCACTATGTCCACACTACAGCCTACTTGGTAAAACATATGCAGCTCAGGGGTGTGAGTATCTCCTGCAGAGTGAGATAAGTTATGCCAGCATAAGCGCCAGTCTGCACAGTGCTATGTTGGCAGGAGAGCTTCTCTTGCTGACAGAGCTTCTGCAGCTCACGGGGGTGGGTTTTTTATGCCGGCGGGAGAGCTCTCTCCCATTGGCATAGAGTGTCTTCACCATGCGTGCTGCAGCGGTGCAGCTGTATTGATAGCGATGCTCGGCTGCAGTGCTGCTAGTGTAGACGTGACTCTGAGGTCTGCTCAGCATCTCAGCAAGGCAGAGACCCTCCTGCTTTCTCTCTCTCTCCCTAACCTTGACTTCTGACACATGGTGGTTGAAGGCCTCCCCTCGCTCTGAGAGCATCCCCTCTTCAGTATAGTCTGTGTCCCCTTTTGCCATATGGGATTGTCTGAGCTCCATGGACCTCCCTTATTTCTCAAGTAAATTCTTCACTGAGGTACATCCCTATGCCAGTAGCAGAATCAGGGCTACTTGGTTTAGTTACTAAGATATGATTTTTCAACTTTTTAATCCTATTAGCCCTGCAGAGTGAAGGGAAGTCTGGGAAAGGACTATTTCATCCAGCAGACAAAGGAAGAGTGAGATCTAATGGCTGGAAGTGAAAGCAAGATAGATTTAGGCTAGAAATAAGGTGCACATATGTTACCATGTGGGAGATTTACCACTGTCACAAATTACCAAGCGTTGTGGTGGGTCCCCGTCACTTGGAGTCTTTAAATCATTGCTGGGCATCTCTCAGAGATCTGCTCTAGCTCAGACACCAGTTGATGATGCAGGAATCACTGGGTGAGTGATCTCTGGCCTGTGCTCAAAACAGGAGGTCAGACGAGATGATCAGAATGGTCCCTTCTGGCCTCATCAATTGTGAATCTGTGACTTAATCTGGCTAATGCTGGTTCATATAGAAGCATCACCTTCTGTGGTTGATAAAGGTGCGTGGTAGTGTTTTTAGGAAAATTTAGCCACAGAAGGGAGAATAAGTGAGCTACTTTATTTGCTCAGATGAATGAAATTCATAAATACATAGGGAAGCAGGGATGGCTGGAAATTTCCCATTCTGAAATAGGATTGCCCTGATGGGAAGAGGGGTTTTCTGAAAGTGTGTGGCACACCCATAGGGAATGGTCACTGGATGTTTTTTTTTAACACGGCTTTATTAAATTATAGAATATTATTGATAGTTTCCCATTTCTCCTTTCAGGAGGAGGCAAGCACATCAAGCAGGTACAGTGCGTGCATTTGCCTTTTTCATTTCCCCTCCCACCCCTGTTAGCTGCACTGCAGAATTACTGCACCGAACAGCTGAGCTGAAAGATGACGGAGAATGTCTTCTTTTTAGGAGTGAAGATGGGAATGTTCAGTGACAGGAAGCCATTTCTACTCAATGGCAGGAGCTCGGAGCTAATGACACCGATCTCACATTCAGCAGTGCCTACCCCAGCGCTCAGAACTCATGAGTCAGCTCCAAATACATGACAAGCCTGGCTTACAAACATCACAAGATTTTGAACAAAAACAATTGTGCCACCTCATTTTTGAACATTTAAGAGAATTCCAGCCACCCCATTCCTCACTCCCTGCCTCCACAATGTGTGTGTGGCCTTTCAGGATACACGTCTGGTCTTAAGAATCATAGAATCATACAGTTGGAAGGGACCTCAGGAGGTCATCTAGTCCAACCCCCTGCTCAGAGCAGGACTAACCTCAGCTAAATCATCCCAGCGAGGGTTTTGTCAAGCCGCAGCTTAAAAACCTCTGAAGATGGAGATTCCACCACCTCCCTAGGTGTAACCCATTCCAGTGCTTCACCACCCTCCTAGTGAAAAACTTTTTCCTAATATCCAACCTAGACCTCCCCCCCTGCAACTTGAGACTGTTGCTCCTTGTTCTGTCATCTACCACCACCGAGAACAGCCTAGCTCCATCCTCTCTGGAACCCCCTTTCAGGTAGTTAAAGGCCGCTATCAAATCCCCCCTCATTCTGCTCCTCTGTAGACTGAACAAGCCTAGTTCCTTAGCCTCTCCTCATAAGTCTTGTGCTCCAGCCCCCTAATCATTTTTGTTGCCCTCCGCTGGATTCTCTCCAACCTGTCCACATCCTTTTTGTAGTGGGGGGCCCAAAACTGGACACAATACTCCAACTGTGGCCTCACCAGCGCTGAATAGAGGGGAATGATCACTTCCTGCGATCTGCTGGCAATCCTCCTACCAATGCAGCCCAATATTCTATTAGCCTTCCTGGCAACCAGGGCACACTGCCGACTCATATCCAGCTTCTTATCCATTGTTACCCCCAGGTCCTTTTCTGCAGAACTGCTGCCTAGCTCATCAGTCCCCAGTCTGTAGCTGTGCATGGGATTCTTCCGTCCTAAGTGCAGGACTCTGCACTTGTCCTTGTTGAACCTCATCAGATTTCTTTTGACCCAATCCTCCAGTTTGTTTAGGTCCTTCTGTATCCTATCCCTACCTTCCAGGGTATCTACCACTCCCCCTAGCTTAGTGTCATCTGCAAACTTGCTGAGGGTGCAATCTACCCCATCCTCTAGATTATAAAAGACTCTAGATCATTGGACACTTGCCCTTTGCACTGGCCTCTCCAGCACGACTTGCCAGACACTGCTGCTCTGGGCACCCAGCATTGTAGAGACTTGTCACCACCAACCAACAGACGCAGCCATGGTGACAGCTCTGCCCGCCTGCTTCCCCGTCTCCTCTGGGCAGGGCAGGGCACCTACCAGGAGCCTCTCGCTCTCCTTGTCTCAGTCGGATTTCAGTCCCTGCAGCTCTTCTCTCTCCTCCCTCACACGCTGCAGGCGGCTCAGGATTTGCTCCTGCGAACACAGACAAGGGCTCTGGGGGCTGGTTCCAGTCCTGGTTTGTGCCCTGTGATCGTCACTGAGCAGAGGCTGGGGAACCACGTCCCCTTCTCCAACCCACTGAAAAATGAGTGACTCCAGCTCCAAGGGAACTCCCCAGGCAGAGCTGCTGGGCCCGGCCCGGCTCCTCCCCAGCACCATCAGCTCCAGGAACGTTCTTTGGTCCCGGGATCAGGCACTTCCCCGGTTCCCATCCAGGCTGCTCAGACCCAGGCCAGGGGCTCTGTGAGTGCAGAGGCTGGGCCTGTAACTCCCAGCCATGGCGAGAACTGCGCCCTACCCTGTACTCCTGGGCAGCCTCCTCGATGTGCAGCGCGGTGTGAGCGCGGTGAGCCCGGGACTCTCTGCAGACCACGCAGACGGGGGTTTGATCCTCCTCACAGAACTGTTTCAGTTTCTCCTCCTGTGTCTCACACAGATTCTCCTGCTGTGCTTTTCCTGGCTTTAACCCCAGCTGTTTCAGTGCCTCTACGATATTGGCCAGCTGTGTGTTGGTCTGCAGTTTCCCCTTCTGGAACAGCGTTCGGCACTTGGGACAGGGGATCTCTGTACCCGATTCAGGCTCCCTTTGCTCACAGCGCTGGGTGATGCAGGCTCGGCAGAGGTTGTGCCACAGTCTATGGTCACCGGCTCTGTTAGATCCTCCAGGCAGATGGAGCAAGAGCTTCTTCTTGCGTTTTCTGTGTTGGAGCCGCTGAGGCCATGGCAGCAGGACTGAGTGTTTGCGATTCTGGTCTCTTCCCTTTGCTCAGGCTCTGTGCAGCTGGTGCTGACAGTGGCAGGTGTCTCCTGCACATCAGCTATTTATTCTCACTCACAGAGGGAGTGAAGAAGGAGGAGGTGCAGGAGGAGGAGAGAAGAGAGAGTGGGAAATGAATGGTAGACAGGGAGAGGTGGAAAACCAGAGGTGGAGCAGAGGAAAAGAAGGGCTGGGACTGGGAGGGCAAACAGACTGAGTTATCAGCCTCTAAGGGCTGGTCTACACTAGGAAATTAGGTCGATATAACTACGTCACTCAGGGGTGTGAAAAATCCAAAGCCCTGAGAGACACAGTTAAACCAGCCTAACCCCGGTGCAGACAGCGCTAAGTGGATGGGAGAATTCCCCCAATGACAGAGTCACTGCCTCTCGGGGAGGTGGATTTACTGCACTGATGGGAGAACCCTTCCCATGGCTGTAGGTAGCGTCTTCACTGTAGTGCTCCAGTGGCACAGCTCTGCCACCGCAGTGTTTGCAGTGCAGACACGCCCTGAGTACCAGGATTTGTTATGCTCTGTGGGGCTTGTTAGAGGCTTGCTGATAAAAATCACCAGACTTTTCACCTGTCTTGGACACGCTCCTCAGCATTTCTGTATACCCCTCCTCCCCCAGTCCTGCTGGGACCAGACAGAACGGACGGGCTGCTTCCTCCTCATTACCCTTTGGCCAGCTGGAAGGTGCACTGGGCTGGGAAACAGGAGGCCTTAAATTCTACACTCCTCTCTACTACTGACGGGTGCTAGTTATTCTGCACCTTGCACAATTCTCATGTGGCAACATAAAGTGTCACTGGGGGAGAAGGAAGGAAGGAGCTCACCTTGCCAAGAAACACACTTTAGAAAGAGTGTGACTCCCTCAGGCCAGGGGTGGGCCAGCCAGATTCACTCCCTGACAGAGCAGGGAAGGGAGCTCTGACTACTAGGAATTCTTAAGCAAAACTGCAGGAGGTAAGAGGAGTCTGGGCTCTGAAAACCAGAGGCAGCAGCAGGAGCTGTGCTGCTCAAGGAGTGCCAGGGGAACCCGCACCTTGAAAAGAAGGTGCTGGGTTTGGCCCCATAGGCTGGGGCTTGTCTCCCGCCAGAGATTTTGGTCTTCCCAGAAAGGCAAAAGACTTTGATCACACGTGGGGCAGACAGAGTATGGAAAACTTATGGGGAAACGGGGCTGGAAACAACTGAATATAAAAGCTGGTGACTTAAATACCAATGTTTCCTTTGAAAGAATTGCTGTGTCTCTGGGTTCTTTTTTCCCACCATTTCTGTGGCCATCAGGTGGTCCTGGTCCACCAGAGAGAGCCTGGCAACACCTCCTGATTGAGTAAAACCTTACACCCCACTGAGAAGTTACACAAGCGGAGCAAAGGAACCCGGCTCTCACAGGGCAGATCCAAGTCTTAGCACACACCAAGCCAGGCAGCCTTTCAAAAAGAACTTGCCAAATCTTTGTGCTTGACTATGATGTCCATAATATGGGGCTACCTATGCATATGTAACCTACTGTGTCTAGTGGTGACTGTGTTGTGGATAACAGCCTACTGGTGCTGCCAGGAGTTGTAGGTAGTTCTTTGTTTCAAGCGGGAAAGGGCTGTGTTGCAATGATATAAGATCAAGGTTCAAACCTTGGTGCTAAAATCTGGTATATTACAATTCCAAAAAAAAAAAAAAATGTTTATTTTTTAAAATCTAGAAAATTACTTACCAAAAACTCCACTAAGGAACATTATTTAGAAGGATTATTGTGATACTGGGGCACACTGAGCATCTGCAACATTCCCGCTTCCTGCTGGCGGGTCATCATAGCAGTGCACCAGCACCACTCTAGTTAAAGTTGCATCATAACATCTGATTTCAGGTTGACTTTTATAAAACCTCTCAATGTGACATGCTTAGTCACAGCTCTTTGAAATTTAGTGTGCCTCATGAGGGTGCAGGGTAGGGTTAGTGACCTAAACTTGGAGTCGTTACAGCCAGGGGTTCCGAATATATAAACCCTGGGGTTAAAAAAAAACATTTTAAGAAAAAGTTTCTACATGGACTTTTTTGCAGAGAGTTTGAAATCAAACTACAGGTGTCAGGTGGGTCAAAATGGTCTCAATCTGTCAAAATTTGCCTGGCACCAACAAAAACTTTGGGAGGGGGCCTAAATTGTATTTACCAAATTAGTATTTAAGAAAATGTAGATTTTTTACTATGTGAATGTGCGAATAAAGAAAAACAGCTAAAGGGTTTCCATTCCCGCCATTGTATGTGCTGTAACCTCAACCCTTGAAAGTGCTCTAAACCTGGACGGTTACTTGAAATGCTTTGTTATTTGATACCCTCATGAGAGCAAGGGGTAGCATTAGTGACCCCAATTTGGGGTCTTTCGATCAAGGAGATCCTGAATTACAGGCCCCCCAATAACAGTTTATTCCCCCTGTCTTGTACTGTTCAACTGACAAGTGTGTGTGTGTGTGTCACTGGGCCACGTGTGCTGCTGTGTATAGTTAGTACAAGGGTCACCTGGCCCCACTGCACCCCTGAGATTCCTTCCGGCTGTAGCTGCTATGGCAAAAGATGCAAATCCCTCAGTTTCTGGGCTCTGAGCCAACCGGCTGGATTCATACGAACCACGTGAGTTCCCCTCGCACCATCCCCAGCTCCTTCCAGAACAGGGAAGGGAGGAAACGCTGCAGCATCACTGCCACTTGGAGAAACGCCCTGAGCCAGAGACCTGCTTGCTTCCTAACAGCTTTAGCCCTCCTGCCACTGCCCCTCCCCCAGCACCCCCCACCTGTGCCCCCTCCCCAGCCACTACCTCTGCCCCCAGCAACATCCCCCGCCCCCCAGCACCCCGCCCCAGAGGCGCCATGTAGCTATTGGCGGCCGCTATTCGCCCCCCCAGCTGCTGCGCCCCTTGTCAATGCTCAGCCGCCGGCTGCCGGGCCAGTGACCGGCCCGCCCCGCTCCGGCAGGGGCCGACTCAGTGCGGGGCGGCTTCAGCTGCTAGCAAGGAGGCCGGGCCAGGTAACACAACAACAACAACGCCGTCGGGAGAGGGTGTGTGTGTGTGGTCCAGGAGCGCAGCAGCTGCTGCAGCTCCCCCCGACTAGGACCCGGGAGCAGAGCCGGGGCGGGCGGGCGATGGGACCGGCAGGGGGAAGCGGCAAAGCCCTGGGGGAGGGAGCCCCCGCCCCGCCTGGGGAGAAGCCTGTCTGGGGGGGGACAGGAGCCCGCCCCGGGGGTCCAGCGGGACCAAAGCACCGCCCCGCTCCGCGGCGACCTGAGACGCTGCTTGGCCGGTGTTGTGCGCAGCGCAGTGATCACCGCGGGCGGGTTAATTTCTTCTTGTGACATGTGAGGCGGGGGCGGGGTTTGTGTTTCTTTGTGTTTCTTTCTCCCCCGCCCCCGGCATCACCTTTGTTGGTAAATCACTAACCTGAAATTCAAGATCGAGGGGGTGAAAGACAAGAAGAGAAAAACCTTGGTCCGGTGAATCCTTCCCAGCCCCACCTGCGTCTGCAGGGCCAATGCTTCTTCCAGAGCAGAGGGTGCTTCACCCTTCCACCCCCAGAGCTCTGCAGTGGGGGGATGCTGTGAATCTGCATCCTGGAGCCCTAGTCGGGCTCCCTTCCTGGCCAATGCTGGCCTCTCTGTGGGCAATGCTGGCCCTGGCAGCTGTCCCAGTCTAGGGAAAGTCACAGGCACAGTCTGTTTCCTGGGAGGACGTTACACCACGGCACAGCCTGGCAGGGGGCGCACGCCTGGGTGCAGCATGAGCCCTGAGTGACTCTAAGGGCTGGTCCGAACCAGAAAGTTCAGTCAGCACAGCTACATCGCTCAGGATGTGATTTAACTGACCTAAGCCCCAGGCCTGGTCTGCACTGCCGGCAGCCGTTGACAGGTGATACACAAGCACGTACTGTAGCTTGCATTTCTCCCCTCGACTTGCTTACATTCCCTACTGTGGCATTTCCACGGTGCTGCGTCGATGGGCGACTCCCTCTGGTCAACGCAGCCTTACACTTTTCCGGGGGGTGGATTTATTGCATCGACCGGAAAGCACTTCTGGGATGGACTGAGCCGGTCTCCACTGTGTGTAAAATACCGTGTGTAAGCAGGTGTGCAAGCCACTGACAGTCACTGGGCTGGACTCCCAATTATTCTGCTGGCTGCTTTTAGCCATGCTCAGACCTCTGCAGGAACTTAGCATAACTAGCAAACCGGGAAGGGGTGAGAGGTGAGACAGTGAACACGTGAAGTGGACTTGACCCTGCGTTCTCTCACTCTGAATATGCTGGGGCAGATATCTGGGAAAAACAGGACGTCTGGATATATTTTAGGACTGCATCTATGGGGAAATTATAGCTAGACTTATAGCTTAAGGCTGCTAGTTTAAAAAATATTTTCTTTTAGTGAAATGTCTCTGTAACTCCTGAGAGGTAGCCGGGTTAGTCTGTGTACAGCAAAAACAACGAGAGTCCTGTAGCACCTTAAAGACTAACACATTTCTGCGGGCATAAGCTTTCGTGGGCTGCAACCCACTTCGTCAGGTGCATGAAATGGAAATCACAGACAGGAGGTGTGTGTGTGTGTGTATATATATAGAGAGATTGTGTCAAATTTGCAGATGAGTTCCAGCTCTGCAGTTTCTCACTGAAGTCTGTTTTTGAAGTTTTTTTTGTTGAAGAATGGCAACTTTCAAGTCAGCTACAGAGTGTCCTGGGAGATTGAAGTGCTCTCTGAATGGCTTATGGAGGTCACCATTTTTTATGTCTGATTTGTGTCCATTTATTCTTTTGCATAGTGACAGTCTGGTACATGGCAGAGGGGCATTGCTGGCACGTGATGGTGTGTATCACATTAGTAGATGTGCAGGTGAATGAGTTCCTGATGGTGTGGCTGATGTGGTTAGGACCTGTGATGGTGTCACTAGAGTCGATGTGCGGGCAGAGTTGGCAACGGGGTTTGTTGCAGGGATAGGTTCCTGGGTTAGTGTTCTTGTTGTATGGTGTACTGTTACTGGTGAGTATTTGCTTTGGGTTTGGGGGCTGTCTGTAAGCAAGGATAGGTCTTCCTCCCATGGCTTGAATGAGTGAGGGATTATCTGCTAGGATAGGTTGTAGATCCTTAATGATGTGTTGGAGAGATTTTAGCTGGGGGCTGTAGGTGATGGCCAGTGGTGTTCTGTTGTTTTCTTTGTTGGGTCTGTCTTGTAGTAGGTGACTTCTGGGTACCCGTCTTGCTCTGTCAATTTGTTTCTTCACCGCTCCAGGTGGGTCTTGTAGTTTTAGAATGTTTTATGGAGATCCTGTAGGTGTTTGTCTCTGTCTGAGAGATCGGAGCAAATCCAGTTGTGTCTTAAGGCTTCGCTGTAGACAATGGATCGTGTAATCTGTCCAGGACGAAAGCTGGAGGCATAAAGATATGTATTGCGGTCAGTTGGTTTTCGGTATAGGGTGGTATTAATGTGACCATCCTTTATTTGTATTGTAGTGTCCAGGAAGTGGACGCTTGTTTGCTCGCTTCTCCCAGCCGAGCTCACACTAGGGTGACTGTGCAGCCCGTGTGTATCACAACATTGCACGCTGACGGGATTTTGCATTTCTCCAATCACAGAGAATTCAGCAGATTTGTTGCATGCAGCCAGGCACCATCTTGTTTTTTTTGTCTCCCTGCCCCGCTGGGACCTGCTGCCAGGAGAACAGCACAGCAGTAGGGCCCAGGAAAGAGGTTTTGAACCACTGTCTGAACAACATTGCAGGAGTGGAGGCCCAGGGAATGGAGCTGGGCACTTGGAGAGTATAGTGAAAAACCCTCTCACCCAGATAATCACTGCTTAATTGTACATCAGGGAAGTGGAATAAATTGACATTGCCACTGAGTCTGGGGGCAGCTGCAGCAGAATTTGGTCCCATTCTTTGCACAGGGCAGAGATAATTACAGTGACTGCTGGAGCACAGGAAAAGCAGCATGCAGAACTGGCTGTCACCAGGCGAACTGGAGAACTGAGTCTGCTGGCACCAAAGCTGCCCTCTCACGAGCCCTCCAGGTGTGTTCCTGGCAGAGGAATTTGATCTTTGTGCCATAACCACGCCGGGAGGAGGATCCAGTTACAGGAACCTGCTAGGTTCTGTTCTTCTTTCACTTTTGAAGCTGGGGGATGTGCCGAGAGAGGCCGGCGCTGCCATTTCATATCAAATGTATTCACTGAAGGAAAACCTTAGGAGCAGGCTGGTGTTAAACCCTGTGGCTACCTGACGCCACCGGCAGAATGGCTGTTACCGCCTGGGACAGGGAAGCCGTCACTGGGAGCAGGAGCTCTCCCTAGAGACAATGGCTCTGGGTGCTAGCAAAGCTGGGAGCTCCTGGAGAGATCAGAGCTGCTCGGAAACGACTCCCCCGGGTTTGGCAGGTAGGGGTCACTCACTGCAACTGCTTCATTCGCTGACAGACGCAGGCACCGATCGCCATTTGTCATGTTCCTGTGCTGTGAGCAGGCAGTGCCGCACCGTGGGTCTCCGGCGCCCGGGGGCCAATACTTACATTTGCAGCCCTCTCCTTCCCCTGTTGGTGGCAGCAGTGGCAGTGCCCCGCAGGGGGGTGTGTGTGTGTGTGTGGGGGGCTTTTTCCCTCTTTCCCCCACTCCACCTGCTGTGGGGGTGGCAATTGTGACGGGGAGTGGGGGAGAGCGGGAAATGGGCCAGCAACCTCCCCCCCCGCTGGGCGCTGCTACCACTGCCACAGCCACCGATGGGGGGGAGGGGGCACAAATGTAGGTATGAAAGGGCTGCCTGGTGGCGGTGGGAGAAACATGTTGGGTTCTGCCCTGGAGCCCTGCCTTTGGCTGCCTGGACCCTGCGCAGCTGGGATCCCCATGGCTCCTTCCGTGCGCCCAGCATGGGGGCGGAGGGGCTTTGAGGGAGGGAGGCAGAGGGGCCGGGTCAGTGCAACCGCTAGGGATGTCAACGGGGTTGGCTGCTCCTCCGAGGGCCCAACCAGCGCCCCTCCCCCAGGCTGGCACCCGGGGACATGGCCTCCCCCACCCCGTCCTCGGTACACCATTGTGTGCGGGTGTTTTCATCATCAACTCACTATCGTGAAGCTCCAGAGTGAAAGATGCGAAGGGAAACACCTGGGGCCAGATTGGGTGTAACTGATGCAGGGAGGGCGAGATTTTCTAAAGCGCCTAAGGGATTTAGGAGCACAAGCTGCATTGATCCTAACTCCCTTATGTGTTTGTGAAAATCTCCCCCTGAGTGTAAATTGCACCTTGCATCTCAGGGCGGTCACCCCATGGGAGGGGAGGGGAGGAGAGAGGAGGCTGCTGCTGCCCTCGGGGGTTTCTGGCTGGGAGGGGGCAGCTTTACCTCTCACTGGGACTGTATCAGCGACTGCCACTGAATGCAGGTGCTCAGGGAGTGACTCACCCCCGCCCTGCGCTCACCTTCTTCCTCCCCAGTGCGGCTGCTCTCTGGGCAGTGCCGGCCCCTGCAGCTGTCCTGGCCTAAGGCAGGTTATAGACACTTTGCCCTGTCACAATCCGGACTAAGCCAGATTTCCATCGGCGTAACGTGGTGTGAACCCAAGTGAAGTCAGCCCTTGTCAGCAGCCGCTGCCCTTCCCAGCAACGCAGCCTCTTGCAGGCTCCAGCGGCCGCAGAGCCCGAGGGCCACGTTTCCCAAAGAGCTCAGCTCTGAACTGCTCCCGTCGGCACCTGTTTTGGCAGGTTTCCGGGCTTGGAGCAGCTCCCGTTGGTCTCAGTGGGAGGCAGGGCAGGGGAGGAGTCTCCATTGTTTATTTAACAGAGAACAGAGATTCAAGAAGAAGCAAGTGGGGTGAATGGAACCAAATGGTTACCGATAAAATAATCGGGCCTAAACCCCAGCTAATGAGATGGTCTCTTGTCTGACAAGGTGCTGCTCACCCCAAAGTCCTTCTCACAGCGTTTTTCAACCTGGATGGCTGAGCCCCTCCTTTCCTGAGACCACGCCTGCTGGCAGCTTGTCCCTCCAGATGCAGGATACCAGGGCATCTTTCTGCACCCCCAGATATATTAAATCAGTCTTTGTTCTTTACCTGTAAACAGGATCCTTCCCCCCTCATCACCGCTGTTCACCTCATCCTGTTCATTTCTTCGCTTGAGGTCACTGTGCAAACTCTTCATTAGATTTTCTTCCGGAATCTTATCGACACATTCTCTGATTTTGTTAAAAGTCTGTGGTTTTGAAAACCATTGTCTTTATTCTGCTCCTCTCATTCCTTCCTTTTCTTAGAATTATGAAATAAGAACGGCCATACTGGGTCAGATCAATGGTCCATCTAGTCCAGTATCCTGTTTTCTGACAGTGACCAATGCCAGGTGCTTCAGAGGGAATGAACAGAACAGGCAATCATCAGGTGATCCATCCCCTGTCATCCACTCCCAGCTTCTGGCAAAGAGAGGTTAAGGACACCCAAAGCATGGGGCTGCAACCCTGACTATCCTGGCTAATAGACATGGATGGAACTATCCTCCATGAACTTATCTAGTTCTTTTTTGAACTGGTCTGGCCACCTCAGTGTATCTTAGCTCACTGTTTTCATATGTGTATCTAAAATGTGTCATGTAAGATTTCATATGCACTCTGGTAACACAATGGTGATTAATGTCATTGTGAAATGTAGCTATGAACACTGTATGCTGAATTATGAATACTCTCTAATATTAATGCTTTAAGGTCTGTGCCCAAACAAAAGGAGAGAAACAGGTTCCCTCCCAGACAGGAGGGAAGGCAGATGTCTACCTGTCTCCAATGTAAATTAAGCATGGTGGAGTCAAAACAAGGGAACCTCATTTACATACAAATCAGCAGGGGATGGGACGTCCACAGGAAGGGAAGAACAGCATGAGGTCATTCTGCCCCTTGAAACCAGGAGGATGAACTTTGAGAGATAGCAGCAGAGACAGAAAGTGGTTTTGGCATCCTTCACTTGAGGAGACAAGGAAAACCAAGTGCCTTTAACTTTGAGAAGGGTCCTGACTAAGAACTAGTCAGCCATTGCTGGAACAAGGATTAATAAGAAAACTACCTTGAACCAAGACTTTGTTAAGTCTTAGTCACTTGACAGTACATTTTTACTTTTGTTTGCCACCCTTTCTGCCTTTATCCTCATACCTGAAGTCACTTAAAACCTCTCTCTTTTTACTTACATTGTTTTATTTTTAATCTAACCAGGCCAGTGCTGGGACTGAGCTGAAGTGATTGTTAACTTCAGTTACAGTGACAAGCTGGGCATCTGTCTCTTTAAGGAGCAGCACATTCAATAACTCCTCTGAGTGTCCCAGGAGAGGGCTGCACACTATCAGGTAGATGATCTGGGGAAAATTTGGAACTGGGCAAGTGTTGGGGTCATTTTGCTGGTAGTGACCAAGGCTGATGGAAGCCAAGATGAGGCTGTCGTGCTGGGGGCAGGCTGCTGTGATCACAGCTATGGACCAGGGCTGCACAGCACAAAAGCACCCAGGGTTACAGGGCAGGCAGTGACACAGCCCCTTACTGGTCTGGATTGCACCCAAAATATCACAGACACTGCAGAAAAGTGTCACAAAATGATTTGAGGGCTGGAGCAAATGGCTTCCAGCAGGAGACTTAAGGAGACCAATCTGTTCAGTTTATCGAAAAGAAGAACAAGAAGTGACTTTCTGTCATGGATTCAAATGGGTCTGGTCTGTGCCCTGGCCTTCAGCCAGTCCCTTGGGAGTGACCCGTTTATTGTGCTGGACCTCGAGACCCACACAATTCCACAGAGGCAAGTCCATGGCTTCAGTGACTCAAACTGGGCACCAGCGATCCTTGTCTTCCTCCATGGCTCCCTGCAGCAAGTGAAACCAAGCCAGACTCCGGCAGGAGACTTGTTCTAGCGCTTCAGGGCTCCGTGTTCTCAGTGTGTATCTGCAGTGACACCAGGCAGCCTTTTCCAAACAAAGTAACAACGTGTTAGTCACCTGGCCTGGAGAATCTGAAAATCCTTAGCTCAGCAGAGAGAAGCAAAGGTTAAGAGAGGGCTCAGCCTGGCCAGAACCTGGGTCCAGCTTGGCTCGCTCGCTCCGTGTCCCTTTGTTGTCTCTCAGTCCCAAGGGAGTTCCCGTGTCCCTGTGAGCCCAGTTCTTTAACGCAGACACCCGCCACCTTCTCCCTTTGCTCTCTAGGGCCAGGCTATTGCTCCTCTTCCCTGCAGAGAGGTGGGGGGAAGAAACTTGCTCTAGGAGTTGATGGTCAGTCATTGAGGCTTCCCCTTGTCTTTTCAAGATCCCCCACTGATAGGTGTTGAATCTAGCCCAGAGAGCCCTAGTGGCTCTATGTCTCGGACACCCAGCCTGATCTGCCACGGCCCAGCAAGAGGAGCAATTCTTTCCCCCAAAGCAATAGCAATGTCCAGGGGGTTGTTACAGAGTCCTACTGATAGTTCATAAACATAGTTCAGTAACGTTTCCCGTTTGTCACGTCTTCATGGAGAAAATACACGGTACTAACGGCCTCTTTGATACAGCGGAGAAAGGCATAACTAGAACCAAGGGCTAGAAGTTAAAACTGGACAAATTCATATGAGAGATAAGGCACAGAATTGTAATGGGGAGGGCGATTAATCACTGGAACAAACTACCAAGGGCACTGGTGACTTGTCCATCTCTTGCTGTCTTCAGATAAAGACTTGGAGACTTTCTGGAAGATGCTTTAGTCAAATGCAAGTGATTGGGTTCAGCACAGCGGTAAGAGTCAGACTAGATGATCTAATGGTCCCCTCGGACCTTAGTCTGTGCACATTGGGCAGGGTGCTAATGTAAACATCACTGACGATAGACCAGGGCTCTGAGACTCAGACAACCAATCAGAAATGTACACGACTCGTTAGTAAAATGAACATCAATGAGATTCAGGAAGGAACTGAAGAGCAGCGTGTGGTGGAAGCTGGTTAGGAGTCTGGTCCCGGTAAGCAGTGTTCTCCGGGGGCTGCACTACGTGACTGGGATGTGGTACTGCTGGAGGCTGCTGTGCTGTTTGGGACACTGCGGCAGCATCCTCTCCAGGGAACCGTTCTGTCTGTGCAGCGCCTGCAGGAGCTGCTTCTGCATGTCCTTGTTCTTTTCAGCCATGGCATAAGTCAGGGCAATGTTCTCCTGGATCATGGCCAGGCTCTGGTCAGCTGTCTGTCTGTCTGTCTGTCTCTTTCTCCACAAGCAGGGCACCCTTCCAGTCCTCTCTGGTCTTGGAACTCTTCTGAGAGGCTGTCAGGGGTCTCCAAACATTTCCTCCTTTCTTCTGCAGTTCTGCCCTCTCAGATTAGCCAGGCATTAAGAAGCTCATCATGGGCCCATCCTTGAGGGTTGTCACACTTCAGATGCAGGAACTAGGGAGCTGAGGAAACTAACAAGTAGTTGCTGGTCTTAATTAGTCTCCATGGCAGCAGTGACCAAATACTTCCCCCACTGTTTTGAAAAGTCATCCTCTGGGTTCCTTCCGAACCCAGCAATAGTAGGTCATTTTCCATCTTACTTCCCCTGTGCCTATGAAACCCTGTTGCAAAGTTCCCTGTTTGATTCCTAGGGTGCTCTGAGCAGTGAGTGGCTGTCATGATGATGTGGGCAGCAGGGTCTGGCAGTGGGGGCTCTTGCTTTACATGCTGCATTGGTCTCCACTGAGCGGTTGGTGGGCAGTAGTTTGGGCAGTGGGATGTGTGGGTGAGGGCTGGGGTGAGGGGATTTTGCAGGGGTAGGTCAGTAATTACATCTGCACCTCGTTAAGTAGCCCTTACTTTGGATGTTGTTATGTTGATGCATGAGACCTGGAAGCAGAGAAGGGGCTTGTTCAGAAAGGCGAACGGCAGCCCAGCACGCTAAGCTGTGAGGTTATTCACTAGAATGGTCCTCCCAGAGGAGCTGCTGGACTGTCTGGAAAGACACCACAGCCTCTACTGGCATGAATGGCCCATGTGGATAAGGTCTAAAGTTCTTTGTCTCTGAGAGAGGTTTAAATGTTGCAGATCCCAGGGGATACAGAGACATGGTGACTCCGATCAGAATCATCCCTACCACTGCACCGCTGCAGGGGGCAATGAGGGAGGATCACTCAGTCACATGTAAAATATCTGGGGTCTGTCACTGTGCCTCAGTGGGTCACAGCTGAGGATACCAGATTCAGGGAAAACTGCTGAGAAATGGGGCAGCCCCCCCTCCCCAGACTGGGGGTTATTCTTCCATAAAATACACCAAGCCAGCAATAAAAGTAAACTCTGCCTGATTACCCTGGTTAACAAGAAGTCAGAAAAGCAGTCTCCTTAATATCCCAGCCCTTGACTTTATGAGGAGTGGTTATTTAGAACCAATTTCATCAAACAAAGAGTTCTTCCAATCCCAAGAGCTCAGCCACACAGCCAGGCCCAGATATAACTCAGCTCTTACCCAATAATCACACTGCTGCTAATATCTAAAGGTGTGTACTAGGCTAAAGAAAGAAGAGAGTTAAAATGGTCAAAGAATCACATACAATCATTGCAAAGTTCATGGATCACATTTGTAGCAATGGAGGAATAAACTGCTAATTTACAAAGTCTCTGGAAATTACCCAAACAGTTTGGGCGTCACCAGTCCTTGTTCAGAGATTCTTTGTTAAAAATTCAGTCCAGAGAAATGAAGCAGGAAATGAAGACCAAATGCAGATGGTAAAGCTGCCCTATATATCTTCTCCTGTGTGAGTGGAAGCTTTTAGCCTTAGCTTGTGGAATTTTATAGTCACAAGATGGAGTCCAGGGTCACATGAGCAAGTCACATGACCTTGCATGCCTTGTTAAGTCATGGGAGCAGCCATTGTCCATATTCTGGCTAACACTGTCACAGGAAGGCCCATTAGGTGGGGACAGGTTTCTTCTATGGTCTATTTAATGTCCTTTAATGGGCCATTAACTTGCATAGTCCATTCCCAATGGGCTAGTTGGACTGTATGCAAACTAGCTTGTGGGTGTTACCCAGGAGCAAACACATTTGAAATACAGAAGTACAGTTACTATTCATAACTTTAGATACAAACATGACACAAACATACAAACAGGATAATTCTATTGGATAGATTGTCATTTTTCCATTGATACCTTATATGACATACTTTGTATAAGTTTTGTTCTAATTGTATAACGGCGGTAGCAACAATGTTATATTATACATCGTTGTAGTTTGATCATACAACCTCACAGGGCCAGATACTGATCTCCTCATAGGGAGATTCCCCAGAGAGCCCTCACCTGGGACAGGAGTGGCTGGCAAATGGAGCTGCTTTCCCCACAGCAATCAGTGGCCATTCCTACCACACTCAAGGGCCTTGCCTGCGTGGGCTTGTTTTCCTTAATACGTCTCGTTCTCATTTATTTATTCATTTGTGTTACAGTAGTGCCTAAATAGATGGGGGCCCCCTCATTCTGGGCACAGAATACCCCAATAGTGCGAGATTGTCCCTGCCCTGGATAGATTGTCACAGTCTAAGCAGAGCTGACAGCCCCACAGGTGCCAGCCGTGGTGTGCACGTGGTGTGGAACGGCTGCCGGCAGCTCTGGCGTTTTAGCCACAGCGACATTGAACCAGCTCCGAGCCAGGGCAGACGAGGCCGATGGGGGAAATCCCTTCCCTGCCGGTGTGTGTTCGGCAGCAGTGAGGCTTGTTCCCTCCTCCCCACTGCCCGTGTCCCTGTCCCTGCGTCACACTCACTCGCCGTCTGGTTTGTTGTTTCTCCTCTTCCCCAGGCCAAGCTGCGATGAGGGGGAAGGTTCCCTCGTTCTCCCCCGGCTGCACAGTGAGCTCCGCTCTGCCCGGCTACCTCGCTCTCTGCCTCGCTCTGCAGGCTCACAGGCTGGCGTCAGGTAGGAGCTCCGGCCCCTCGCTGGGTTTGCTGCCCGTTGCTATTGCTGGTCATCACCATCCCTCTCGCGTCACGGCCTGGTCTGATAACCCGCCTCTGCTCCACCCGCCTGCTGTGGCTTTGCTCTTTACACAGCAACCGGCCACGTGGAGACACCACAGGGCACAGCTGGGTCCCCAGGAACCATGGTTACTAGCTACACACAACGTTGTCAGGCCTGGAGACGACATCCATCCTATGGGTCTGGCTGGGTCCTGGCAGCTTCTAAAACACAGAACCCAGTGAGTGCCATGGCAGGGCTCACAAACTATTAAAAAGGACATTTCCCAATTTCCCCACACACCGCACTGCCAGACCAGCACGTCCCAAATCAGACTCTGCAGCCACGGACGAGTCCTGAACCACAGTGATGATGATGATCTGTTTTCATATCATTACTCCTTGCAAATCTTTACACCATCCCTGCTGGGGTGAGGAGGCCCCTGTGCTGGAGCAGCACAAAAAGGCCTTGGGGTATCAGAGAACCAGGCCCCCAGTATCATTATCCCCAGGGTGCCCGTGAGACGTTTCAAGCCCTATTCAGAGATAATAGGGACAGTGTCTGACATTCACCTGTGAGCTCTGGGTGACAGATTCTGCAGCCACATGGGGTATTTTGCAGACAATCAAATTTACTTCATGCATGTTCTGCTTATTTTTCTCCGTGGTATCTGTACATGGGATATGTAGCTCTGCGGCTTTGGGATTGTAATCTATGCCATGGGGGAGGGTTACCCAATCTCCTTCAGGATTTACAATCCATGGGGTGGAATTACTTCTGGGACAGGTAACAGTTCCAGAGAAGTGCCACCCCTCGGAGAATTGTATCAGCTGGGTTTGACCAGATCCCAGAAGCCCAAGAGAACAAAGATTTTTGGTATAAAATCTGGATTTAAACTGACCAGAGGCCGAGATCTTGGGCTGCAAAGTGACATGAGCTGGTAACCAAGAGGACAAAGCCTTGGAGCAGAGTCCCCAAACTGTGGGGTGTGCCCTGCTAAGCAGGCATGAAGGAGTCTTCAGGGGAGGGGGCACAGCAGGGCGGGAGGGGAAGTGCCACCCAGCCCAGCTCTGCTCCCATCTCTGCTCCAGCCCTGCCCAAGCTCTGGCCCCAGCCCCTGTGCCCCACTCTTGGCCATGTCCCACACCTGAGCCCCACTCCTGGCTGCGGCCTGTGCCCAGGGCCCGGGACCTGCTCCTGGCCAGCCCCAGCTCCCAGCCATGGCCAGGGTCCCAGCCCTGTTCACAGCCTTGGGCCCTGCGGTCTCATTCTTGGCCTCGGTCCCTGTGTCTGCAGCGCCAGCCTCCACCCTGGCTCCAGCCCCAGCACAGGCCCCGGTTCCCAGCCCCTCACTGCTGCTTTGGCTCCACTCCCAGCCCCGGCTCCCGTTTGCAGCTCCTGGGGGCACAGACGAGGTAAGTGGGGGCGCGACCCCAAACGTGTGTGGCCCACTGCCTTAGAGAAAGGTTTGAAAGACTTCAGAACCTGTCAGAGAGTCCCATGTGCCATGTCCCATGTGTCCTTTGGTACAAACATAACATGCGTTCAGCCCTTTGATTGGTTTATGGTACGTCTCCTCTGTCAGGCTTTTGTCCTTTAATGTTCTCTGCTATGGAAGAGCCGTTTGGTTACTGGTAACAGCTGGTACACACAGTTCATAGCCCTGGGAGAGAAAGCAAAGCACCGGTGCTGGTCTTTGGTCAGGCCTGCTGGGAAAACCACAGTGACTTGCATGGGGGCTGCAATCCTAAAACCCCTGTTGGAGGGAGAGCTACGTGGGTCCCTGCCCAGAGAGAGGTGATGGCTGGAGGCCTGAGGGGACAATCCTTGAGCAGACCATGGAGGGGGTCAGAGGTGCAGTTACCCCAAGCCTGTGACTCTCTGCACTCACAGACATGTCTGGGGCACTACATGGGTACGTGTTGCTCACTTCTAACGCAGGGCGCTCTCTTACTGTGAGTCTTACTGCTCAATTCATGCCACCCCCAGCCCCTCGCTGATTTAATTTACATTTATCATTGCACATTTCACAGCACAGTTCACAGTGACAGGACCTGACCATCCAATCACTGCATCTATAGGCGGGGAGGCCGTCCTGCCCTGCCACCTCTCCCCCAGGATGAGCGCTGAGCGCATGGAGCTGAGATGGTTCCGATCCCGGTTCTCTGCAGTCGTGCACCTGTACCGTGATGAGCAGGATCAGTATGGAGAGCAGATGCCAGAATATCAAAGGAGAACTGAGCTTTTGAAAGAGGACATTGCCAATGGGAGAGTTTCCCTGAGAATACGCGATATCCGGCCCTCAGACGATGGGCAGTACAAGTGTTATTTTCAGTCCAGTGTCTCTTATGAAGAAGCTTTATTGAAACTGCAGGTGGCAGGTCAGTAACTTCTGCTGATGTTTTAATGTGTTAAACAGGGTAATAAGTGGAGTCAGAGGGTTCATGGCAAGATGCACAATTTTTCTCATTATGATGGGACACTAGCTCTGCTCTGGGTAAGGTTCATTTTAGTTTACTGTTAAAAAGCCAGTTTTTCTAAGGTCTCTGAAATCCAGGCTGTGACGTTGACTGAACTAGGGGGACAATTTATGATATTATTTAACAGCAATATTTCAAAATTACAATAATTAATGAGATAGGCCATATCAGGTTCCATAAGAAAAGTTATAGTTTGCTAAGATGATATTGTTTATATGTGTGTGTCATATTTGTATTGAAAGTTATGGATATGTTTGATGTATCTGTATTTCAACTTGTGCTGTGTTTCTGGGTGACTAAACTTTTAAACTAACCAGTCAGGTGACATTAACATGTGCTTATCACAACTATTTTTGTGCACACTGGGGCAGAACAACGGCTGATCCCCCCACACTGTTGTCACCAGCTGGGAGTGATCTCGGCTCGTGTCTGGCACCCACAGGGTAACAGTGGTTGATACGCAAGATGCTGTATCCCAGAGCCTGGCCTCAGAGTGGGAGAACTAAGGAAGAAGCAGGAGGCCTGACTCCTGAAGGTGCTGCCAGAGAGAGCAGAAAGGGGGCAGAGGTGCAGCTAGTTCTGTAACCAGCCGTGCCATGAGGTTCAGGCCAGGTGCAGCGAACACTTGCTCTACACTCAAACACTGAGCCTGCTCCACGCAAACCACCCCCGGCTTGTAAAATGTTCCCTCCCCATCATCCTTGCCCTGAGGATTCCTTCTGGGACGGTGCCTTCACTGACCCCTCACCAACCATCTCTGACACCAGGCTGCTGACAATCCCCATGGCAAGAAGTCTGTGCCCTGCTACTGACACAACCTGCACAACTCAGCACTGAAATGAGGCATGACTGATCCCTCCCAGTACACCTGCACGTCTCCGCATGTCACAGGGACAGCTCTGCCAGTGCGTGCAGAATAATTCCTCCACTGGTTATTACAGCTACACTGAATCCTGTGAGTGTAGCCTTAGTGCATGCAGCCAATTCCCAGTGGTTATTGCCAGCTCCTAGGGGGCAGAGTTAAGGTTGTTGAGGTGTTTACCTTCACTATGGATTTCCTGGTTTTCAGAGGACGGAGTTTTGCTGATCTCAGCACTCTGGAAGGGCAGGAGATAACATCACCAGGCAGCCTGAACTCTGCGTTAATGAAGGTTTTGTCAGTGAATATTCTAGCTTTTTAAAACAGCACTGGAAATGTTTGTTGTAGGAGTTAGTGGCCATTTAGGCAGTTGTAGTTCTCACCTGGGTTTGCAGTTGCTACATGACTGTGCCTAGGTAATAATCAAAAGACCCAACTTTTGTACAGTGCTTTTCCTTCAGTAGATCTCAGACAACTTTACATCATTATCCCCATTGTACAGATGCATGTGCAGTGGGCAGGGCTTCTCCACATCCTGGCACACATGGGGGCAGGGAGAAGGGCTCAGATCCCGAGGGACAAACCCCCTCCCCCCCCAACCCAGCTCACATGAGGCTGTGTGTGTGTGTGGAAGTGGGGTCAGACCGCATCAAACCAGGTTTTGCAAATAATGAATGTTGTGTTTTGATATTTGTCTGCTACTTCCATCTAGTGCATATTTGCATTATTTATACCTGTATGTTTTGTTCATTATGTGTTTACAAAAAACAATACAAATAAAGTTTAAAAAAGAAAAGTATCCTGAGCGGGGAAGGCGCCAGACATGTGTCCCTTCTCTACCGCTCCTTGGAGGAATATCTGCTAGAAATTTCCAGACAGCTAAAGGCTTCTCTGCTGTTGGAAAAAAAATTTAAGTGTGGTTTGTTACTTTGCACTGATAAGAGATTTACACAGGATTTTAGGCTGGACAGTTTTTAACAGAATTTATTTTGCAGAAGGTTAATTTTTAAGCCTACAAGTGGACAGTGGAAAAAGACTTCAAACAAAG
>VOCO01034640.1:0-14258 GCA_007922225.1 Emydura subglobosa
TCTAAGGGGCCATAGAATCTCGGCACAGGGGACCTTGAAGCCCCCCCCTTTACTCTTGGTCTTTGATTTGTTCTTGCTGGATGGGTATCCCCTGGTAAGATCATTCAGAGGCTTTACAATGGCAGCATAATTCTTCACGAACCTGCGATAATAGCCACTAAATCCAAGAAAGGGCTTGAGCTCTCTGTAATTTCTTGGGCCACGGCCACATAGTGAGTACTTCTATTTTATCTGGATCAATACTCACACCTTCCTGGGACACGATGTGACCCACATACTTCACTGAGGTTCTACAGAAATGACATTTGTCAATTGAGAGCTTCAGTCCGTAAGCCTCCAACCTGTCTAACACTTTTAGAAGTCTTTCTTCATGCTCTTCCAAGGTTCTCCCAAAGATGATCAGGTCATCCAGGTAAAGTAAGACTTGCAGTAAGTTCATGTCTCCCACAATTCTCTCCATGAGATGTTGAAATGTGGCAGGTGCCCCCGAGATCCCTTGGGGCATGCGTTCAAACTGATAGAATCCAAATGGACACATGAAGGCTGTCTTCTCTTTATCTTCCTCTCGCAGAGGGATCTGGTAGTATCCACTTTGGAGATCCACTACTGAGAACCACTGGCTCCCCAGCAAACAGTCTAATGCATCTTGGATTCGAGACATGGTGTATTGGTCAATTACAGTGCGCCCGTTTAAGGTACGGTAGTCAATACACATCCGGATTTTTCCACTTTTTTTACGGATCACCACAATAGGAGAGGCATTATGGGCTGCGGGACTCTGTAATAATGCCGTTTGCAAGCAGCTCCTGGAGATGGTGTTGCACATCTTCCATTTCCGATATAGCAATCTTCCTAGATCTCTCCCTGAACTGTCGGGAGTCTTGAAGCCTGATGTTGTGTTCCACTCCTTTTGTACATCCTACATCCCACTCATCTAACCAGGCTTAAAGAGGTCTGCTATCTTCTGCCATTGCTTCACCATGACATTACAGCTTGTTTCATTAGTCATCAATATAACCACCTTTTCCTGGGCTTCAAGTGGGTAGAGTTATGACTCCACTGGGGACCAGCACTCCTTCAGGGAGTCCTCCTTCAGCTGGCTGCTCTACCATTGCTAATGTTCCCTTACTGTCTTTTAAACAGGTACTCACGACAGGCACTTCTCGCTCCCCCTTGCAAGCACTACTGGGGGGGTCACGTCTGTGTACCTCAGAGCTCCTATTGGTAGCTCAGACATCTCCATCTTAGTGCTCTCAATTTTCCCATAGGCTTCAGCACAAAGTGTATGGATCATCAGGGTGTTTAGGTTCTGATCCCCAGCTCATTGTCTGCAGCAGTCAGCGAGTACCTTGAAGAGACTGGAGTTAGTCCCTATCAGCACAGACACCTCGGAGATCCATTTAGGGTCAGGGCATATCAAGGCAGCAGTTCCCACCTCGTCTCTCACCCCGGCAACCTCCTCTGGAAATTCCAGATGCACTATAACATACCCTTGGTAGGGGTATTCATCCATGCTAAGACCACACAGGCCAAGCCCTGTCAGGGGCTGTATTGGTAGATGTGCAAGCCTCTGTTGGTAGACTGACTGAAATACAGTAGTCACTTGGGACCCAGTGTCAAGCACTGCCCTGCATTTGGTCCCTTCGATCCTCACCGTGACCTATGCTCGAGGCTCTATCAGCCCTGGTGGGATCCTAGCTGGACAGTCATTTCCAGGAGAGTCTTCAAATCCCGTGGGCCTGGGTGCCCCCTTTTCCAAGCTCCTCTGGAAGTTCCTTGAACCCCCCAATGGTCCATTATTTTCCATACACCAAGGAGGGATTTTCTTCATTATGACACTTAGCTGCAATGTGTCCATCTTGGCCACACTGGTAGCAGAAGAATGGTCCCTTCTTCCTTCACTCGGGTGGGATGGCAGCTCTAACTGCTGACTTCTCCTTCACCACAGCCAGGGGCTCTCTAGGCCTGACAGTCTTAGCTCAGTCCCTGGTACTATGTAGCTCAGCTAACTCTTCTGTCAAGACCTGCATTTGCTGGGCAAGTTCCTCTCTGCTGCTTACCATCAGTACACTTGCTGTCCACAGGGATGCTGTGATGTCTGGTTCAGCTGGGTGGGCTTCCCATAGCTCATTGGCGTCCAGTCTTTCTTCTTCCTCTCTGATCTCTTTCATCAGCTGGGAGAAACGGGGGGGATTTTCCAGTCGTCCTTTTAACTGTAGATGAGGCAGAATTGGGCTCTGAGACCAAACCCCGCACACAATTTGGACCAATCTAGTCCGGTCCATTTGCGCAGCAGTCACTGCTCCCCTCAGGACAGCCCTCTGCAATGGTTTCTTCAACCTCTGTACATAGGCTGAAACTTTCTCACCCTTTTGCTGTCTGGTGTTAAGGAACTTACAGTAGATGTCCTCAGAGCCCTCTGCTCTCCCAAAGGTATGATTTAGGGCCTCTAGACATTCCTTCACACTGGCTTCAGGATTAGTGATTCTCAGGGTGCGAATCACATCTAATGCTGGGCCCCTGAGGCTCTCCAATTGATATCTTCACTTCTCTGCCTCTGGTGCTGCCCACTCCTGCAGCACTTCAGTGGTGTGCTTCAACCAGAGTTCGAACTCCTCTTCCCCAGGTATTGGGATGGGACCTCCAGCAAAGAACCTTAACTTACAGTAGGGTCTTGCCGTACAATGGGACAGCACTACCCATTCCAATGCTTGCCCTAGGGCCTTGACCCAGTCATCGGGTGAGGCTGCAGCCCCCCAGCTTGGGGCTTCTGAGTCAGGACCCAACCTACCTGGCATATTAGCCATCAGACCACTATGATTTCTTCCAATTATACAGCATGGCTCTCCCAATGTAATGGGTCACTCAACATGTGCTTGCGAGGGCTACTGACCCAGACCAGCCCCCGAAAATCGAACACTTCTGCCAGACAGAGTCGGCAGCAGCAAGGGCTGGGTTCTATATCTAGGGGTCCCTGTCAATGATACAACACCAAACTGGCTCGAGCCCCCACCCTGTCACCTGGGAAATCACACACTATTCCCTGGGCGCCCCCAAAGGGCAATACTTCCCCTCTCACAAGCACAGAGTCTGAGTGTAGAAAGTAAACCTTTCAATAACAGAAAGGAAGTAACACAGCACTGGTTTGGGAAACAGTGCAAACAGAATTCAGGAACTCAATGAGCCAAACCCATCCCAGAGTACGGGGCATGTCCTTCACCTCACCCTTCTTTCTCTCCCCTGTACCAGCCATTGTAGTTGCAATGTCCATTTCTCGGTTGGGGCTCAGCCAGTCCTTCTCTGCAAGCTCCTGCTAGACTCAGGCTTGACCAGGCCTCCTCCCCTGCTGCCTCCCACCACCTCCAGGCCTCACCAAGTCCCCGCTGCTGGCTCTCACTGTCTGCCGACACCAACCGCTCCTGGTTCCTGCCGTCTGCTGGCCCCCTCTGTCTACAGATGCTAACCAGTCCTGGCATCTGCAGGCTCTGATCGCTCCTGGCTTCCGCTGTCTGCTGGTACTGACCAATCCCACCGTCTGCTGGCATTGACCACTGTTGTTCCTGCCAGCTACTGGTGCCGACCGATCCCGCCGTCTCAGGTGCTGCCAACTGCCGGCACCTCTCTGGTGGTTGTCAGTCAAGGTTTCCCAGTCTCTCTAGTGATTCAGATCTTAGTGAATTTCAGCTCAGGGGAAAACCTTCTGCTGACACAGAAGCAACTTCCCTGCTTTTATCAAACAAAAGCCTCCAAGTGGAATCATTAGCTCTACCATTTAATAGTGGGATGAGATCATCAACCTAGGCCTGAGAGTAGCCCTTTGGCAAGGTTACTGCAATCTCAATAGGAGACTGCTCACCCCTCCCTATGCTGGAACGTCCGTTTGCCACCCTTTTTGGGCTCTATTTGGGTGAGAGTTAATTTTTTATCAGAACAAGCTAAACACAGATCTGATGCCATTTGTTCATACAAACGAAGGACAACATTTCATTACCCCTGCAGTTAACACAAAAGTGACTTGTAACACAATACCAGACACACTGACCATTTCCCATCATGCTCAACACCTAGTGTGCTTATGCAATATGCTGAATACTGAATTGTACTCCTGCAAATACAAAGCCCATACAAATAATGTGCCCCCCTTTCAGCTGCTGAGCAGGGAGAGTGCCACTCAGACTCTCAGACCTTGCTTACATCACTATGACTTCTCTGGTGGGCTTTCACCTTGTACAAATGGATTTCTCCCTGTCTACGTCCCGCTATGGACCAGGCATGTCGTAGATACTGGCTGTGAGCAACTGCCTTCCCCTCGGCAGTAGTCATGCCTCTCTCGACCCAGACAGGCATCCAGTCAATAAACGCTCGAATGACCCATTCAGAGTCAAAGCATATAAAGAAATTCCTATGTTGGTCCATAGCATCTAATATCAACAGGACTACCACTACTTCGGCAGTCTAAGCAGAAGGGGGTCTTACAGTTCCTTGCAAGACCTCTTTGTTCTCTAATCTCAGGGCAGCATAGAATCATAGAAGATTAGGGTTGAAAAGGACCTCAGAAGGTCATCTAGTCCAACCCCCTCCTCAAAGCAGGACCAACCCCAACTGAATAATCCCAGCCAGGGCTTTGTCAAGTCGGGCCTTAGAAACCTCTAAGGATGAAGATTACATCACATCCTTAGGTAACCCATTCCAGTACTTCACTACCTTCCTAGTGAAAAAGTTTTTCCTAGTATCCAATCTAGACCTCCTCCACTATGCTTGAGACCATTGCTCCTACTTCTGTCATCTACTGCCAATGAAAACAGCCTAGCTCCATCCTCCCTGGAACCCTGTTTCAGGTAGTTAAAGGCTGCTATCAAATCTCCCCTCATTCTTCTCTTCTGCAGACTAAAGAAGCCTAGTTCCCTCAGCCTCTCTTCATAAGTCATGTGTTCCAGTCCCCAAATCATTTTTGTTGCCCTCCTCTGGACTTTTTCCAATTTGTTCACATCCTTTCTGTAGTGAGGGGCCCAAAACTGGACACAGTACTCCAAATGAGGCCTCATCGGTGCTGATTAGAGGGGAATAATCACTTCCCTCGATCTGCTGGCAATGCTCCTACTAATGCAGCCCAATATGCCATTAGCCTTCCTGGCAATAAGGGCACACTCTTGACTCATATCCAGCTTCTTGTCCTCTGTAACCCTCAGGTCCTTTTCTGAAGAACTGCTGCCTAGCCAGTCAGTCCCCAGCCTGTTGCAGTGCATGGGATTCTTCCATCCTAAATGCAGGATTCTGCACTTGTCCTTGTTGAACCTCATCAGATTTCTTTTGGCCCAATTCTCTAATTTGTCTAGGTCATTCTGTATCCTATCCCTGCCCTCCAGCATATCTACCACTCCCCACAGCTTAGTGTCAGCTGCAAATTTTCTGAGGGTGCAATCCACCCCATCCTCCAGATCATTAATGAAGATGTTGAACAAAACCAGCACCGACTTCTGGGGCACTCCACTTGTTACCGGCTGCCAACTAGACATTGAGCCGTTGATCACTTCCCAATGAGCCCGATGATCTCGCCAGCTCTCTATCTATCTTATAGTCCATTCATCCAACCTATACTTCTTTAACTTGCTGATAAGAATACTGTGGGAGACAGTATCAAAAGCTTTGCTAAAGTCAAGGTGTACCGAGTCCACCACTTTCCGCACATCCACAGAGCCAGTCATCCCATCATAGAAGGCAATCAGGTTGGTCAGACATGACTTGCCCTTGGTGAATCCATGCTGACTGTTCCTGATCAACTTCCTCTCTTCCAAGTGCCTCAAAATGGATTCTTTGAGGACCTACTCCATGATTTTTCCAGGGATTGAGGTGAGGCTGACTGGTCTGTAGTTTTCTGGATCCTCCTTCTTCCCTTTTTTGAAGATGGACACTATATTTGCCTTTTTCCAATCATCTGGGACCTCCCCCAACTGCCATGAGTTTTCAAAGATAATGGCCAATGGCTCTGCAATCACAATAGTCAACTTCAGCACCCTTGGATGCATTGCATCTGGCCCCATGGACTTGTGCATGTCCAGTCTTTCTAAATAGTCCTGAACCTGTTCTTTCACCACTGAGGGATGTTCACCTCCTCCCCATTCTGTACTGCCCAGACAGTAGTCTGGGAACTGACCTTGTATGTGAAGACAGAGGCAAAAAAAGCATTGAGTACTTGCTTTTTCCACATCATCTGTCACTAGGTTGCCTCCCCCATTCTGTAAGGGGCCCACACTTTCCCTGATTTTCTTCTTGTTACTAACATACCTGTAGAAACCCTTCCTATTACCCTTCACGTCTCTTGCTAGCTGCAACTCCATTTGTGCTTTGGCCTCCCTGATTTCACTCCTGCATGCTCGAGCAGTGTTTTTAAACTCCTCCCTAGTCATCTAACCAAGCTTCCACTTCTTGTAAGCTTCCTTTTTGTCTTTAAGCTCACTGAAGACTACTTTGTTAAGCCAAGCTGGTTGCCTGCCATATTTGCTATTCTTTCTGCATATTGGGATGGTTTGTTCCTGTGCCATCAGTAAGGTTTCTTTAAAATACAGCCAGCTCTCTTGGACTCCTTTCCCCTTCATATTAGCCTCCCAGGGCATCATCATCTCCCTGAGGGAGTCAAAGTCTGTTTTTCTGAAGTCCAGGGTCCGTATTCTGCTGTTCTCTTTTCTTCCTTTTGTCAGGATCCTGAACTCGACCATCTCATGGTCACTGCTGCCCAGATGACCACCCTTTTCTACTTCCCCTACCAATTCTTCCCTGTTTGTGAGCAGCAGCTCAAGAGGAGCATGGCCCCTAGTAGGTTCCTCCAGCACTTGCACCAGGAAGTTGTCTGCAACACTCTCCAAAAACTTCCTGGATTGTCTGTGCTCTGCTGTATTGCTCTCCCAGCAGATGTCAGGGTGATTGAAGTCCCCTCTGAGAACTAGGTCCTGTGAACTGGAAAATTTCCCTAGTTGTCTGAAGAAAGTCTCGTCTATCTCAACCTCCTGGTTTGGTATTACAGATGCTCACCACGACATCACCCTTGGTGCTCTTGCCTCTAAACTTAACCGAGAGACTCTCAACAGGCTTTTCTCCAGTTTCATACTGGAGCTCTGAGCAATCGTAGTGCTCTCTTACATACAGTAAAAACAACGAGAGTCCTGTAGCACCATAAAGACTAACACATTTCTGCGGGCATAAGCTTACGTGGGCTGCAACCCACTACGTCAGATTACATATAGTGCAAATCCTCCACCTTTTCTCCCCTGCCTGACCTTTCTGAACAGTTTATACTCATCCACGACAGTTCTCCAGTAGTGTGAATTACCCCTCCAAGTCTCAGTTATTCCAATCACACCATAGTTTCTTGACTGTGCCAGGACTTCCAATTCCTCCTGCTTGTTTCCCAGGCTTCTTGCGTTCGTTTGTAGGCACCTAAGATAACTAGCCAATTGCCCTACTTTCTGAGTATGAATCAGGAGGCCTCCCCTGTTTCACCCTCTTCCTTGCGCTTCCTCCTGGTGTCCCGCTTCCCCACTTACCACTGGGCTAAGGTCCCGATCCCGCGGTGAACCTAGTTTAAAGCCCTCCTCACTAGGTTAGTCAGCCTGCCTGTGAAGATGCTCTTCCCTCTTTTTGTTAGGTGGATCCCACCTCTTCCTAGCAATCTGTCTTCCTGGAACAACATCCCATGATCAAAGAATCGAAAGCCGTCTCTCTGACACCACCTGCGTAACCATGCATTTACTTCTGCAATTTGATGGTCCCTACCTGGGCCTTTTCCTTCAACAGGGAGGATGGATGAGAACACCACTTGTACCTCAAACTCCTTTATCCTTCTTTCCACATAGTCTTTCCACACAGTCTATAGTGATCCGCTCAAGGTCGTTCTTGGCAGTGTCATTGGTACCCACATGGAGAAGTAGGAAGGGGGAACGGTCTGAGGGCTTGATAAGTCTTGGCAGACTCTCCATCACATCTTGAATTCTAGCTCCAGGCAAGCAGAACAGTTCCCAAGTTTCCCCATCCGGACAGCAGATGGTCCCCCTTAGGAGAGAGTCCCCAACCACCACCACCCATCTCTTTCTCTTGGGAGTGGTGGTCGTGGAACCCCCATCCCTAGGATAATGCATCCCATGCCTTCTGATCGAAGGGGCCTTCTTCTGATCCCTTCCCTCAGATGAATCTTCCAAACTGTTCTCCTCCGTAGTACCTGTGCAGAGATCCTGAAAACGATTGCTTACCTCTATCTGCACTGGCGATATATGGGTTATCCTCTTTCTTCTTCTGGAGATCACATGCTGCCAAATTTTCTTCCCCATTCTTCAGTTTCATTTGCACCATGCTCTCTGATTCTTCCACATGCTGTGTCTGCAGTAACAAATCGTGACTCCTCTCCAGAAAGTCTTCATTTTCTCTGATGCAATGCAAGGTTGATAGTTGTGTCTCTAGCCCTTTAACATTTTCTTCCAATATGGAGACCAGTTTCCACATCATACAGATGAAGTCACTTCTATCCTCTGGAAGAAAGACAAACGTGGCACACCTTAGGGAACTTATATCTTTTGGAGCCGGCAGTTTCCCAGTCAATTCTATTTTTGGAGTGTCTTGTTTTCGTTCACTCACTCCTAGTTGTACTCCCAAATATGTGACTTGCTGGGTTACCATTTGTGCCTTCATTGGATTAACTAAGAATCCTGCAAACTTAATCTTGCACAAGATTTCCTCCAGCCTTTCAAGGTTCTCCTCTCTCGTCATTGAAAAGAGGATGTCATCCACATAGGACAGCACCAGATCCTTGGTTTGGAAGCTGTCTCACATCTTCACAACTTGATGGTGACAAATAGTTGGGGCGTTGTGCAGATGTTATGGCAGTCTCGTGAATGTATATTGCCTGCTGCCAAAAGTAAAAGCAAATTTATGCTACTCCCTTTTGTCCAATGGAATAGAAAAGCATGTATTAGACAAATCTAACACAGTAAACCACCTTGCTCCAGATGTTACAGCAGCTAGAACGTCATGGAATTTTGCAACAATTGGAGCCAGTCGTGGAGTAACCTTATTCAGCTCTCTGTAATCAACAGTGAGCATCCACATACGTTAGTGAGACTTGATGACCGGCCAAATAGGTGAATTACAGGGGCTGCATACTTCCATGAGCACACCTTGATGTACCAGGGATCCTATGGTTTCCTTCAAACTGAACTCTGCCTTTTGATCTGCTACACCCCCTAGCTTCTTCAGGGTGTCAATTCCCAAAATCCCTTCATCCTCTAGACTTTGAAGGCCAAATGAGTTTTTAATCTGGTTACCTCTTATACAATTCAGAGGCTTCGTGAAAGGTGCAACATTGCTTTTCCCATTATAACCCTCCAACGATAAGGTCCCTCAAACAGGTAGCTTCTCTTTCATAGAAGTCGAGCTTATGATTGACACTGTGGCGCCCATGTCAAATAACAAATTCTGATTAAATTTCCCAAACTCCCCTATGAACATAGCATTTACCACAGGTCTCCCTCACCTATCCAGTAAGCTAGGTGCCACAGTACTGGGGGGAGATTGGGGAGCTGGGCACCTTCATTGGAGAGTACCACTCTCTGATTCCAAGTTGAGGGCAGTGGCCTTCTTTTCCTGGTGTTGAGCAAGTCTACAGATCAACTCATCCATCTTCAGACCGTCTTATTCTCCCAGAACTCATACTTCAACAGTCGCTACCAGATAAGATTTCAGAATAACCTTTCCTCCTCCCTCTAGTTATTGTTGAATCGACCCCTCTCCTGGGCCTGGAATTTGCCACTCTTCACTGGGGCATCCTTATTCTGGGAGCCCTTTGGCTTCACTCTCCTGGAAGTTACCACGGACACCCTCCTCTTCTGTCCATGGTTAGGGAATGCTTCTCAGTGAAGCTTGTACATGTCTCTTAGATGAGCTTCAATCCTCACCAGTGTAGAATAGGGAGCAATCCTTGGATCAGCGCTTCTCGAAATTCTGGAGTATCTACCATAGTCACGCCAGCCATCCTTGCCAGAATCTTCTTCCTCTGGATGTAAGGTTCAGGATGTTCTCCAATCTGTTGTTTATCGACGTAGAATTTCCCAATCAATTTTACACTGTGAAAATAGAAATGATATATTCCCTTCAATAACTGTAGCTTCTTGACTACATTACCTACTTGGAGCTCTCTTGGCAATGAAGAGAACTCCTCCCCAGACATGCATTCCCTGACAAGGGTCTGAGATATCCTCCTTGCTAATGGCAGGCAGCTTGCTAGGTTTAGCCAACCAATCTATTAGGGTCTCTCGATTGAGAGGCCCCAGGGTCTTTCCTATCACTTGGGCCTGCTCCGGAGTGTTAGGCCTTGATCTCTCAGCAGGTCTCCATGGGTCTGGAGGAGACACCGTAACTCACGATAGTTGTAGTTATCGAGCCATGGGTGCCTTTGACCCTATCCCCTCCTGGGGGCCCTGAGTGCCGCAGCTCTCTTCCACTCCCAGGAACAGAACTGTGAAATGGACTCGGTCTTTTTCCCAGACAAAAATGTCCTCCTTGCTCTCTGATCCCTCCTCCTTCGAGTTGGAGTCAGAGCTATGCGAGCACAAAGGACCCCGCTTCATGGCAGCAATCTCTCCCTGTGCTTTTCCTTTAGGGCATTAACCTTTCTATTGCAGACAACATGACACGCCTGCTCTCCCTTGGGTTCCTTAATCTTTGCCACCAACTTACGGATAGCTGCCTGTGCTTCCTCTAACTTAATGGAGAGCACACGGACCTCTCTGTCCCTCTTCTCTACAACAGAAGATAGGTCTCGGACCTGAGCATTCAGCCCATTGATTTGAGAAGACTGCCTGAGCGTTTTGGTGTTCAACCACTCTAACTTCCCATTCAGATCGCATACCTCCTTATCCCTCTTCCCCAGTGCCTCACGCATCTGGGTGATCTCTAGGGTTTGCTTCCCAACACACCCTTCCCACTCCTGGACTACCTCAGCCAGGCCATAAAGAACTGCTCCCTTCCTGACTTTCCTAAAAGGCCGGGGACGAGCTCCCATGAACTTTTCCCAACACTTGCACAGATCAGTGTACGTTGTGTTCCCATGCAACAATCCTCCCTCCCAGAGATTTCAGCCCTTTCCAAAATCATTAAGACTCCAGTCCAAACAATTGTTATTTGACTCCTTCTTCCATTCGGACAGGCTGAACTTCTAAGTGCCATTCTTTTCCTTGAGCGCACTGACACTTTCACAAGGGAATTCAGCTCTACCAATCACTTGCCAGTATAGGACTTTCCAACTCTGATGAGCCTTCCCCGGCTCACCTCTGCTTACCACTGCTTTCGGTAGTATAACCGAGGCAATGCCAACCCTTCACAGACTGCACTTGATTTGCCCGCAGGCAAAGTCTCTGCCTCTCTAACTAGACAACTACTGCTTACCTTAGGTGAAGCCTGGACATTTATGTCCGTGAGCTATAAAAGCCCAGCAGCAATACTGTACACTCTCTCCAGTGGGAGGTTACGTGCTGCACACACTATGGCACAACCTTCAGTTTGCTGTGGTAACACAAGTCACCACCACAGCACCTAGGGTTGCCTAGTAGGGAGGCACGCAAGGCCTCAAAAATCTGGAACACAAGCCAAATGGTTGCGGATACCTGCTCAGTCACACAAGGCCGTTTCCCAGCACGCAAGGCTGCCAGAAGGTGGAGAGAACCCACCTTCAGGGGCACAGAAGTCTTTAAGCTCCCAACACACAGTTGGGTCAAGCAAGTGAAACCATCCCCCTGGGCACAAAAGGCCCTTGCCTTGCACAAGGCTGGCAGAGAGCAGGGAGTCAACCACTCGCAGACACACGCTAGGTCCAAGGCTCCCAATGCAAGACTGGGTTGAAGCAGAGGAAAACCGCTTCCTGGACACACAGTTCTGTGACACCAATCTCCTCTGGAGCCCCAGCCAGAGCCTACTCCAGAGTCCTACCCAAGATGAATGTAATGTCCTCCCGTTCCAAAATGAACCACTGACACTCTGGCCAGCAATACAAGACTCACCCAGCCACACACGGCTTACCGCTCCCTCCTGCGCAGCCAATGGACCGCAGAGGACCACTCGGAGCAAACAATGCTTAAAATCAACAACTGCTGCGGTGTCCTGCTGCAGTCACCACACGTCACAGGGAGAATATGAAATCTATAAAAGTCTGATTCAGACACCACTTATTTGCATCTATCAATGAGGCAGTAATTGATTTTAACCAAGGAAGCAGTCTACTTAGGGAATTAAAAACTGGGATTTAGGTTGCTCAGGGGTGAATACAAAAGATAATAAAGCCTCGGACCCTAATGCACCTAAATAACACAAACTCTGATTTTAGTTAGTAAATAAAACAGACATTTTTGCTTCTTCCCACAGGATGCTGAAACACTGATGTTGACAGGCAGAGAAACAGCTGAAGCAGGAACCGGGTCAGGAACATAGGAACCAGGAACACAGGAACAGGTAAGTAGGTTAGTGATGGGATGGTTTCTTCTTCCCAGGAACAACTGGAACACTGTGGAAGGACAGTCTGCCTGCTCTCTAGAGACCTGCCTCACTGGCTGCATTTAGGCAGATACCCCCGCCCAAAGGGACCATTAACCTATATAGTCCCAATCAGACCAATCAGAAGCCAGGATTTTCCTGCTTCTCGGGCCTTGCACACAGCCCTAATCTAGGTACACATGGCACCAAGAGTCACTATTCACAACCCTATTAAGACATTCCACATTTGAAAGTTTGAAAGTACAAAGATCACACCATTTATCAAGATGGACAGTGCCAATACAACTATAGAAGGGGAGGGAAAACAAAAGGAACCATTATGCTCTAACATTTGGGATTCACAGTTCAGACCTCGGCTCCTCTGGGCCTGGAAGTTCAGAGCCCTGACAGCTATGCGCCTGGCCACTCTTAGTCCTGACACTTCTCGGTCTAGAAGTACAGAGCCCCTAGATATCTGGGCTTCGCAGTTCAGACCCTGCCACATCAGGGCCTGGCAGTTCAGAGCCATGACAGCTATTGGCCTGGCCACTATTAGTCCTGACACTTCTCGGCTTGATAGAACAGAGCCCCAGGACCTTTGGGCCTGGTAGTTCACACTCTTACAAATCTGGGCCCCTCAGTCTTAGTCCTGACACTTTTCGGCCAGGAAGTACATAGCCCCGGGACTCCTGCAATTGGGACTTCAGACTCTGCCACATCTGTGCCTGTCAGTTTAGAACCCAGAAACCTATGGGCCTGGTAGTTCTTTGTCCCGACACTTGTGGGCCTGGCAGTACAGAGACCCGGGACTTCGGAGCTTGGCAGTTCAGACCCTGACACATCTGAGCCTGGCAGTCTTAATCCCGACACTTGTTGGCCTGGCAGTACAGAGCCCCGGGACTTCTGCGCATGGCAGTTCACACCCTGCCACATCTGGGCCTGCAAGCATAGAGCACCAAAACCTAAGGGCCTGGCATTTCTTAGTCCCGACACTTGTGGGCCTGGCAGTACAGAGCCCCTGGACTTCAACGATTGGCAGTTCAGACCCTACGACATCTATGCCTGGCAGTTCTTAGTCCTGACGCTTGTGGGCCTGGCAGTACAGAGCCCCGGGAATTCTGAGCTTGGCAGTCTAAACTGTGCCACAGCCTGGGCTTGGTGTTTTGGAGCCCCGACACCTCTGGGCATGGCCGTCCCTAGTCCCGAAATTTCTGGGCCTTGCAGTACAGAGACCCGGGACATATGGGCCTGGCAGTACAGAGCCTCGGGAATATTGGGCTTGGCAGTTCAGACCCTGCCACATCTGGGCCTGCAAGTTCAGAGCCCCAACACCTATGGGCCTGGCATTTCTTAGTCCCAACACTTGTGGGCCTGGCAGTACAGAGCCCCGGGACTTCTGCTATTTGCAGTTCAGACTCTGCCACTTCTGCACCTGTCACTTTAAAACCTAGAAACCTATGGGCCTGGCAGTTTTTAGTCCCGACACTTGTGGGCCTGGTAGTACAGAGACATGGAACTTCTGCGCTTAGAAGTTCGGACACTGCCACATCTGTTCCTGTCATTTTAGAACCCAGAAACCTATGGGCCTGGCAGTCTTAATCCCGACACTTGTGGGCCTGGCAGTACAGAGCCCTGGGACTTCTGTGCTTGGCAGTTCAGACCATGCCACAGCCTGGCTTGGCGTTTCGGAGTCTGGACACCTCTGGGCATGGCCGTTCCTAGTCCCGACATTTCTGGGCCTGGCAGTA
>VOCO01034656.1:0-21553 GCA_007922225.1 Emydura subglobosa
AAGTCTCCCATGAGAATCAGGCCCTGTGAACTGGAAACTTTCCCTAGCTGAGTAAAGAAAGCCTCATCTACCTCGTCCTCCTGGTCTGGTGGTCTGTAACAGACACCCACCAGGACATCACTCTTATTGTTCTTGCTTCTAAGCTTAACCCAGAGACACTCAACTGACTTATCTCCAGTTTCATACTGGAGCACAGAGCAGTCATAGTGCTCTCTTACATACAGTGCAACTCCTTCCCCCTTTCGCCACTGCCTGTCCTTCCTGAACAGTTTATACCCATCCATGACAGCGCTCCAATCATGAGAGTTATTCCACCAAGTCTCAGTTATTCCAATCATGTCGTAGTTTCTTGACTGTGCCAGGACTTCCAGTTCTTCCTGCTTGTTTCCCAGACTTCTTGCATTTGTGTACAGGCACTTGAGATAAGTAGCCGACTGGCCTACTTTCACAATATGAATCAGGAGGCCTCCCCTCCTGCACCCTCCTCCTTCTGCTTCCTTGTGGTGTCCCTCTTCCCCCCTAACCTTCGGGCTTAGGTCCCCGTCCCCCGTCGAAACTAGTTTAAAGCCCTCCTCACTAGGTTAGCCAGCCTGTCTGCGAAGATACTCTTCCCTGTCTTCGTTAGATGAATCCCGTCCCTTCCTAGTGATCCTTCTTCCTGGAACAGCATTCCATGATCGAAGAATCCAAAGCCCTCCCTTCGACACCACCTGCGTAACCACGCATTTACTTCCCCAATGCGACTGTCCCTACCTGGGCCTTTTCCCTGAACAGGGAGGATGGACGAGAACACCACCTGCGCTTCAAACTCCTTTATCTCTTTTCCCAGAGCCACATAGTCCGCAGTGATCCGCTCAAGATCATTCTTGGCAGTGTCATTGGTGCCCACATGGAGGAGCAGGAAGGGGTAGTGGTCTGAGGACTTGATGAGTCTTGGCAGTCTCTCCGTCACATCCGTAATCCTAACTCCAGGAAAGCAGCACATTTCTCTAGTTTCCCGGTCCGGATGGCAGATGGATGGCTCCGTACCCTTAGGAGGGAGTCCCCGACCACCATCACCCTTCTCTTCCTCTTGGGAATGGTGGTCGTGGAACCCCCATCCCTAGGAAAATGCATCCCTTGCCATCTGATCAAATGGGTCTCCTTCTGATTCCTTCCCTCCAAAGGGGCCTCCAAATCATTCTCCACCGTAGTACTTGTGCAGAGAGGATGAAAACGATTCCTTATTTCTATCTGCATGGTGGGCACATGGATTCTCTTCCTTCGGGAGGTCACATGCTGTCAATTTCTTCCCCATTCTTCAGATTTGCCAGCCCAGCCTTCTCTGAATCTTGCTTACACTGTGCCTGTGCTCGATGGAGAAAGACATCGTTTTCTTTAATGCAACGCAGGGTTGACATTTGGGTCTCTAGTCTTTTAACCTTCTCTTCCAATAAGGCAACCAGCCTGCACTTGGTACAGATGAAGTCATATCTGTCCTGTGGGAGGAAGACAAACATAGCACATCCAGTGCAGGTGAAAACAACAGATCGCTCCCTCTCCATATCTTTGCTCTGAGAGCCTTCTCAGATGGTCTATTTCCTGCTCAGCAACATCTGAAAGGCAAAAACCTGCAGTGGGCTCTCTCCGCAGGCAAACTCCCAGGCAAACTCCCTCCTTCTCCTGTTAGCCGCCCCTCTGTTCGCTACTTCAGTGGAGTGATTCCTGATTTATGTCAGGAGGAGTGAGAGGAGAATCAGACCCACTGATTTGCCTGTGGCTACCAGTGATTTACACCTGGGTGAGTGAATGTTCCTTATTTACAAAAATATGCATGAGATTTGAATCAAGACCACTTGCTTTATTGAGTTGTGTTGCAGACATGACATAGAAATATTACAAATAGGTGATTCAGTTTAACATGACCTTTATCAGTTTCCATTATCTAATACAGGTGTCATATTGTTCATCATTTTCAAACTGCTACCCCAATAGGAATCAGGGAAAATTCAAGGGCTAAATCTTGAACAGATGAAAATCATTGAAAATCAAACAGAAATCAGATTTGCTCACCCAATTTAAATTATCGAAGGATTTGGACTGAGGTGATTCCAACTCATAGTAAATGCAAATATGTGAATGCATATAGAAATACCTTATGTCTTAAATACGTTCTATGGTCAGTGTTCTGGAATGTTACAAGAACAAGGGAATTGCCAACGTCCTGTCTCCATGGGTGGCCAGTGTCAGCTGTTTCAAAGACAGAAGAATTGCATGATAAATCATGGATAAAATTTACTCCACAATCTCAGACAGCAGTTGCTGACTCATATCCTGAAACACGAAGCCCCTATAAAGATGAAAGCTATTTTAGAATTCTAGGAATATATTTGACTGCATTATATCCAGTGGCAATGAGTTCCACAGGTCAGCTGGTAAGCTAAGATGGGCAAGACAGACAGAGAGAGAAGAGTGACAGCCACACAGAAGAAAGAGAGAGAGACACACAGAGACAGAAACAGAGACAAAGAGGGACAGTGGATCCCAAAGCTTTATTTGTTTATACCTGGAAAAACTACTCCCCTGACCCCACCCCACCCTAAAAATACAAACTTGGTCAGAATTTGTTGTGTTGCATAGTACATTGACCCACTCAATTTCATCTCTATGTTCAAGGACAGTTTTTATTTTCTCGAACATTTCTTGCCCATAGTCCTTCTCAAAGCATTTTTCACATCCTTGTTCCTAAGGCTGTAGATGAGGGCATTCAACATGGGAATGAAAAGGGTATAAAACACGGACACTGCTTTTCTTTGGTACAGAGAAGATAGCCAAGTGGGCTGGGCATACATGAAAGCAGTGGTCCCGTAAAATAAAGTCACAGCCACCATGTGGGAGGTGCAGGTGGAGAGGCTTTGTGCTTGCCCTCGGCAGAGTGAATCCTGAGGATGGTGGAGATGATATAGATGTAGGAGAGGAGCACAATCAGGGAAGTACTTGCTATGATGAGTCCGCATAGGGTAAACTTCACAAGATTATTGACGTACGTGTCACTGCAGGACAGACTAATCAGGGGAGGGCCATCACAGAAGAAATGATCAATCTCAATAGACCCACAATAGTTCAGGGTAAAGGTGAAGCCTGTTTTCACCATGGCATTCACTCAGCCACTGATATAGGATCCCACCACCAGCTGAACGCAAACCCACTTGGACATGGCGACGGGATACCGGAGTGGGTTGCAGATGGCAGTGTAGCGATCGTAGGCCATCGCTGCCAGGAAAAAGGCTTCAGTAGTGAGGAAGAGAGTGAAGAAAAAGAATTGGGTGGCACATCCACTGTAGGAAATGGCTTTGCTTCCTGCAGCGCAGCTTGCCATGGCTCTGGGGGCACTGACGGAGGAGTAGCAGAGGTCTAAAAGTGACAGGTTCATGAGGAAGAAGTACATGGGGGTGTGAAGTTGAGAGTTGGCTGTAATGATGAGGACCAGCGTGGTGTTTCCCAGCACGGTTATCATGTAAATCACCAGGAACATCATGAAGGGCACAGTCTGAAACCCTGCTCCAAGCCCCAGCAGGATGAATTCTGTCACTGTTGTGTGGTTCCCCTTTCTTACTGGCTGCATAACTGACATTTCCCGTAGAAAATAGACCAAGATAAAAGGTAAAAAGTAGTCAAATATAAAAGATACATTGAAGCTTCTCCTAAAAGTTCTTTAAACTAATGGGGATTAGTCACTCAGATGTTTTGGAAAGTCCAACTAGGTATCTAAATACAGTTAAAAATCTCACCTCAGGTATTTTAAAAAAAATTTTACTATCAAGCCAAAATTAATCAACTTCCCCCTAAAATCTGGATTCAAGACTCTTCTTGGCTGAGTAAGACACCAGCAAAATCCTGCAAGAGCAATGCCATTGATGTATAAAAGGCTGGTCGAAATGGGCCCTAAATTATATTCCTTTCAGTGTATGAATCAATATATATATATATATGCTTTATTTCATCACCATTTCTGCTTCTAAGAAACTTCAATTATTCTAGTTGAAAGTTTTAATGTCTGTACAGAATATCTTTACTCGGGGACATTTAATGGGATATTTGCTTGAGTACTGACAGAGTAAATCTGAGTAAAAATGTATGGCTTTGTTATTTCTTTTAACTAAAAGTTGCTTAAAGTTTAGCTGGATTGTGAATTAAGTGTCTGATTCTGCCACCCTTACTCACATTGAGTAGTAAGTTTCTTCCATTGTAGCCCCCTTGATAACAATTAATAGTTCATTTCAACTGTTCTATAATTAACCTTTTGTATTCCTGATTCATCACCCTATATGTCAGTCTCTTCCATCCAATGAATGGCATTTGGGATCTCTTCATGGAAATCTAAGTCAACAACCTACCGCTGTTCAGGTAGATGTTCAGATAATTCCATTACAATGTGGGTGGACTCCTTACAAAGCATTTCCTGATTTTCTGATGTTTGGATGTGAAGTAGAGCTGGATGGAAAATAATAGTTAAAACAATGCATGACATATTTTTAAAATAGATATTTTAACGTGGATTTCATCCATATTTTGATTAAAACCTGGCAAGCAAAACTAATAAACCATTTACTATGTAACCCTTTTTTTCCTGTGGCATTAGTGGCCAAAAAGACCAGGTTCAATTTTTCTATGAGTTTCCTTAAATACTTCATTCACACCAGCTCTATCCCCAAACAAGAAATCAGGGAACCTATAGTCACCACCGTGGGCAGCCAACCGGCAAACACAGATAACTTTATTTGTGGTGGGAGGAAGACGACAGACTGGATTTGAGAAAACCACCCATGAATTCATTAACAATTTCTCTGATGTCAGACTCCCTCAAGACATCCTATGAGCCTTATCCCTCCGTGAGCCGATGTTAGTGGCCGATGAGTTGTGGCACATTCCCTCGTCCCCAACTCCAACTTTCTCAGCTCAGCTCTTGGGAGAGATCAGTTTGTTCTGGAGAAAAGCCTCACTCTCAGCAACAAGCAGCAGTCTGTCCCCTCTTTTCCTCCCTCTCCTAGTTCTGCTCCCTTTCCCTTCTGTACCTGACGGGAATTTTTGGCAGAGTGACCCCTGGCACATTCAGTCGATTTCTTGTTCTTAGATCTTCCAACACCGTCAATTGCATTTTATGGTCCCCAAACTCAAAATTTCACCAGAGTGCTCAAAACTATCATGCAACTAAAATGCAAACAAGGCTTGGTCCATTCAGCCCTTTGCTGTCCAAGAGATGATGACAGACACCTCCCTCTACAATGGAGTGCTTGCACGCCTGCAGTTCTTAAGTTTTCCCACATTTCATGCACAGGTGACAGTGTTAAGCGCCCTTCCTTCTAAGGCGTCACGACACAGGTTAACAGGTAGGTAGGTAGATAGGTAGGTAGGTAGATAGGCAGGTAGGTAGATTTTCCTTGTTGGATATTCTATAGGGTTTGTAAAGATATTTTTCTTCAAGGGACTGCGATACCCTAAAATCAAATTTCCCTCTGAAATTTCTTTTGCCCACTATTCTCACAAATATCATGTGAGGTCACTGTAAGTAAAAGAACTTACAGAGCAAATATTATTCAATGAGATCGCTGTAATTTTCAGAGAGCAGCTATCTGTGTAGTGTCATTGTCTGTGTTTCCACAGTTAACTGGTCAGTTTTAACTGTTGGTGGTGTTACTATTAAGCTCTGCAGCAGGGGAGACAAAGCGTTTTAAAACAAATCATAAATCCCCAGCAGATGTGGGGGGAGGGGGGTTACTCAGGGGCATATGTCACACTTGAAACTCTTTACAATCTCTCTCTCTCTCTCAGATCACTGGTTCACAATGTCCCTGTTAATGTTCTGATGATGCAAACAACACTTATACCTGTGAATAACATGTCTCCAGCACCTGTCAGGGATTGTCTAGGAATACTTAATCCTGACTCAGTGCTGCAGAATGGACTAGATGACTTCTCGAGGTCTCCTCCAGGCCTACATTTCTGTGATTTTCTGGCAACGGGCTGATTCCTTTCAATAAATGTCCTCATGATCTTTACAGGTTTCCAGGCTTTTTTTTTTTTTTTTGATAGAGCAAATACTTTTGTGGGGTGTAAGGGAAGAATAACTTGATTGCTAAACACTTAGAAGTTTTGGACCCAATCTTCAAGCACTTCTCCTGAGGCACAGTGTCTGCTTTGGTGAGTTCTTCCTTTAACTTCAGTACTATGTATGGACCAAAAGGTATGGACCAAAAGTCTTTTCAGTGTCAGGCTAAAATAAAGTATAATCCAGACCTTGTGCTAAGAAATTCTGTGGGAGTGTTGAGCTAAAATCAATTACACTTGACACCATACAGACAGATTAAGAAAGAATAACTAAGAAATCAACAAAACAATATAGCTTTAAATACCTTATACTAACATTTGGAATCCAGGTAAAGTCAGCAGAGTATCAAGTATCTTCGGAACGGGTGCTTGTTTTATCAAGGTGTTATGGCAAAGCTCAAAAACTGTGTTTGAAGAGACCTCATTGGACACGCGGCAGAGAGGAGTTTGTTCTGTTGTAGGATACATGGCTGCATCTATCTCAAACATAAAATCAAGATTTTCTCCAGACTAACTCAGCAGCAGCTCAAAGCAAGGTTTGCACTGTCTCCTTGAACTGACATATCACTGCTTTTAGGGGATACACCAGCTTTTGAGAGGCAGGTGCAACATGACAAAAGAATTAAAGAGATGCCCAAGACAGATGATGTAAGACAGGTCAGACCTTGACATGAAGCATCTCTAGAGGAGTCACAAGAAATTTATGCTTATGATCAGACCAGTGGGAATACAACAACCGAAGTGATTAAGTCATAGAAAGAATGTGCTTGGCAGAGAAAATGCTGTCTATCTATCTATCTATCTACCTATCTATCTACAGCCTCATGTTACAGAATTTCAAGGATGTATCTCCCCATTGACTATGAACTTACTCTGCATTTACACCCAGAGAAGTGAGAGCCCGATCTGCTACCTTTTGAAACAAGAAGTATCTCATTGACTTCTTGATTGAGTGGGTCAACTATCTGGCCCACTATCTCTTTAATAAATTCAGTGCTTTCAGTGCCAGAAGAGACCATTGTGATCATCTAGTCTGACCTCCTGAATAGCACTTGGTGTAGAATTTCCCCCCCAAAGTAATTCTGAGAGGAGATCTTCTAGAAAAATATCCAATATTGATTTAAAATTGCCAGTGATGGAGAATCCATCATCACCCTTGTTAAGTTGTTTCCATGATTAATTACTCTAAACAGTTAAAAATGTATCCCTTATTTCCAGTATGAAGTTGTCTAATTTCCATTTCCAGCCGTTTGATCGTGTTATAGGTTTCTCTGCTAGACTGAAGAGCCCATTATTAAATATTTGTTCCCCATGTAGATTCTATTAGCCACCTGTGATGAAATCTGACCCTTTGTATCAATGATATTGCCACTGTTAGACAATTTCAAGAACACTTGTACAAAGTATATCATGTAAGATGTCAATGGAAAAGTTATGCTTTGCTAAGTAAGAATATCCTATTTTAGTCCATGTATCATCACTGTATCTGAATATAAATAAATATTGTTATAAATATTGTCTATATAACTCTATGCCAAAGGTGTTTGCTCCTAGGGTAACATCCACAAGGTAAAATCTACATTGAAGCCAATAACTACGTGTTGATGGCTCATTAAAGACACTTCACTCTGACAACAGGCCATAGAAGAAACTTATCCCACTCAGTAAGTCTTCCTGTGGATGCCTTAGCATGGATATGGCCAGTGGTTGCTCCTGAGAGTCAACAAGCTATGTAATGACATATGATATGCTCATGTGACCCTGTACTCTATCATGTGTCTGTAACTTTCCACGAGCTGTGCTGCGGGCTTTGTTTGGGACAGTAAAATGCCAAGCACATGGCAGAGGATATAAAAAACTCCTGAAAAATCTCCATGTTACCGCTTTCCTGCTCGGATTCCATGGACTGTGTATTTACAACCAAAAGGAGCATATTCAACTATGCACTGAGGACCTTCCAATCTTTCAGAAATTATCAGATACTTTACAAGCCAGCAGTCTATAACATCACTGCTAGAAACCTGATATAAGAACACTGTAATTATTGTATTTATCTGATCTATAACCATTATAATTCTCTTCTTTTCCTTCGTAAATACACCTATAGATTTTTACTTACTAAAGGTTTGGCAGCAGTGTGATTATTGGGTAAGATCTGAAACATACGTTGACCTGACTATGAGGCTGATCTCTTGAGATCATAATCATAAAAGATATGGGTATGAAGGAACCTCAGGAGATCATCTAGTCCAGCCCCCTGCTCAAAGCAGGACTAACCTGAACTAAAACATCCCAGCCAGGGCTTTGTTAAGCCAGGCCTTAAAAACCTAGAAGGATGGAGATTCCACCCTAGGTAACCCATTCCAGTGCTTCTCCACCCTCCTAGTGAAAATGTTTTCCTTAATATCCAACCTAGACCTCCCACACTGCAATTAGAGATCATTGCTCCTTGTTCTCCTGCACTACAGACTGGAGACTGACTGGCAAGGCAGCAGTTCTGCAGTAAAAGACCTGGGGGTTACAATGGACAAGAATCTGGATATAAGTCAACAAGGTGCCCTTATTGCCAAGAAGGTTAATGGCATATTGGGCTGCATTAGTAGGAGCATTGCCAGCAGATCCAGGGAAGTAATTATTCCCCTCTATTCAGCACTGGTGAGGCCCCATTTGGAGTCCTGTCTCCAGTTTTGGGCACTACACTACAGAAAGGATGTGGATAAATTGGAGAGAGTTCAGAAGAGGGGAACACAAATTATTAGGGGGCTGGGGCACATGACTTATGAGGAGAAGCTGAAGAAACTTGTCTTATTCAGTCTACAGAAGAGAAGAGTAAGGGGGTATCTGATAATAGCCTTCAACTACCTGAAATAAGGTTCCAAAGAAAATGGAGATAGGCTGTGCTCAGTGATGGCAAATGAAAGAACAAGGAGAAGTGGTCTCAAGTTGTAGTGGGGGAGGTCTAAGTTGGATATTAGGAAAAACGTTTTCACTAGTAGGGTGGTAAAGCACTGGAATGGGTTACCTAGGGAGGTGGTGGAATCTCTGTCCTAAGAGGTTTTTAAGGTGTGACTTGACAAAGCCCTGACTGGGATATTTAGTTCCGGGAGGTCCTGCTTTGAGCAGTGGATTGGACTAGATGACCTCCTGAGGTCCCTTCCAACCCTTATCTTCTATGGTTCTATGATATACCACTAAAATCTCCATTGAAGACGAAAGGATTTTGGCTATAGCAAACTTGGAGTATTGGGACATAGCGTTGATTTCATTTCATGGCTTAATCAAAAAATAAAAGTGTTTTCATGTCCTCATGTCATAAAATTCAAATGAAAAGAATGGGTCTTGTTCCTCTCTCACTGACACAAGCTTTATAAAAGTACAACTATACTGACTTCAGTGGAATTATTCCTGATTCACACCAGAGAAGAGGAAGGCACCTCCTTATAGCCCCATCTAAGACTAAGTTCTCTTTCTGGATCTAGCCTCCAATGCCCATGACTACATGCAGGTGTCATGTTCACCATTTTCCAGCAGTTACCAAAGCTATTGAGATACTGCAAAAAACAGATCCTCAGTTGGTCTAAATTAGTTCAATTCTAAAGACAGGTATTACAGTGCCTAAATTTCAGGCACCGTGGGCCTGGGTTCATCAAGGTATATGGGCACCTAAGCCTAGATTCACAAAAAGATGTAAGTGTTGTGATGATCAGAGTCACAACTACTAACTTCTGGTGCCTTGGAAATCACTGGGATTCACAAAGCCTTTGTTAGGTGCTGAGGCTTCCCATTCAAGGAATGCAGGGAGATAGTTTTCTGAGAACAGCTATTGCAAAGAAAGAACCCTGGCTGGCCCCTTGCCTAAGCTAGCCAGTAGGAGATGCTGAGGAAAGGGGGTTGTGTTAAGCCCTGCCTCTTTCGGTGATTTGTGATTGGAATCTTCAGCTGTGAACCCTTTCTTGGAGTCTGGTGACTACGGCATTTCTTACAATGGGCAGAGAGAGGGGAAGAAAGCCCTCCCATATAGCTTAAGTCCAGTGGTATGGGTACTCACCCAGGATCATAGAATTATAGAATCATAGAAGATGAGGGGTGGAAGGGACCTCAGGAGGTCATCTTGTCCAACCCCCTGCACAAAGCAGGACCAACCCCAACTAAATCAACCCACCCAGGACTTTGTCAAGTCAGGCCTTAAAACCCTCTAAGGATGGAGATTACACCACCTCCCTAGGTAACCCATTCCAGTGCTTCACCATCCTCCTAGTGAAAAACGTTTTCCTAATATCCGACCTAGACCTCGCCCCACTGCAACTTGAGACCATTGCTCCTAGTTCTGTCATTTACTACCACTGAGAACAGCCTAGTTCCCTGCTCTCTGGAACCCCCTTTCAAGTAGTTAAAGGCTGCTATCAAATCCCCTCTCACTCTTCACTTCTATGGGCTAAACAGGCCTAGTTCCCTCAGCCTCTCTTCATAAGTCAAATGCTCCAACCCCTTAATAATGTTTGTTGCCCTCTGCTGGGCTCTCTCCAAATTGTTCACATCCTTTCTGTAGTGAGGGGCCCAAAACTTGTCACAGTACTCCAAATGTGGCCTCGCCAATGCCGAATAGAGGGGAATAATCATTTCCCTCCATCTGCTGCCAATCTCCTATTAATGCAGCCCAATATGCTGTTAGCCTTCTTGGCAACAAGGGCACACTATTGACTCATCTCCAGCTTCTTGTCCACAATAGGACCACTAGGTCCTTTTCTGCAGAACTGCTGTCTAGCCAGTCGGTCCCCAGTCTGTAGCTGTGCATGGGATTCTACCGTCCTACTGCAGGACTCTACACTTGTCCTTGTTGAGCCTCATCAGATATTTTATGACCCAATCCTCCAATTTGCCTAGGTTGTTCCATATCCTACACCTCCACCACACCCCCAGTTTAGTGTCATTCGCAAACTTGCTGAGGGTGCAATCCACCCCATCATCCAGATCATTAATGAAGATGTTGAACAAAACTGGCCCCAGCACTCATCCCGAGGCACTCCACTTGTTACTTGGTGCAAACTAGACATCGAGCCATTGATCACAACCCATTGAGCCCGATGATCTAGCCAGCTTTCTATCCAAATTATAGTCCATGTGTCAAACCCCTATTTCTTTAACTTGCTGGCAGGAATACTTTAGGAGACCATATCAGAAGCTTTGCTAAAGTCAAAGTATATCACATCCACCTCTTTCCCCACATCCACAGAGCCAATTATCTCATCATAGAAGGCAATCAAGTGGTCAGACATGACTTGGCCTTTGTGAATCCATGCCAATCACCTGTCTCTCCTCCAAGTGCCTCAAAATGGATTCTTTTAGGACCTGCTCCATGATTTTTCCAGGGACTGAGGTGAGGCTGATCGGTCTGTAGTTGCGTAGAATCTCTTCCTTCCCTGTTTTGAAGATGGATGCTACATTTGTGGGAGACCACTGGTTCAAATCACCCTCTGCCTCAGGAGAAGAAGTGATTTCAACAGGACTCTGCCACCTCATGGAAGGTGCTAACTGCTGTGCTAATGGATGTTCTGATGTAGGGAATCCATTAATCTCTCTTGCTGATGCAGTTCCACTATGAATAAATAATTAAAGCAACAGGAAGTGAGTGAATGTACCACCATGGTACAGAGACACTTTCGTGCACTTTTTCTTTTTCTTCCCTTCCCCATGACTCATTTTATTCATCCAAAATGTAACACCCTGAAGAGAAGAGATGGCGGGAGCTCCAGATCCAAATACCCCATCGCTCAGTGGTTCGGGCACTCACCTGCAAGGTGGCAGATTCCTGTTCAACCCTATTCTCATCCTGAGGAGGATGGAGGGCTTGCACTAGGGATATCTCAACCTCTAGGCTAAAAGCTATAAATGAATTACTCTTTTTAAGTTGATTTAATCCTGCTTTGAGCACAACTACCAGTTTAAAAGCCTTTGGTGATGGATCTTGTCAAAGACCTTCTGAAAATCCAAGTACTCTATATCCACTGGATCACCTTGTGATCACACAACATGTTTGTTGACCCCATCAAAGAATTCTAGTAGATTGGTGAGGCATGTTTTTGCTTTACAAAAGACATGATGACTCTTCCCCAACAAATTGTGTTCATCTATGTATCCGATAATTTGTTCTTTACTATAGTTTCAACCAATTTGGCTGATACTGAAGTTGGGCTTAACGACCTGTAATTACTGGGATAACCACTGGAGCCTTTTTAAAAAATTGGTGTCACATTAGCTATCCTCCAGTTATCTGGTACAGAAGCTGGTTTAAATGATAGATTATATACCATAGTTAGTAGTAGCGTGACCAGGGGTCCTGATTTTATAGGGACAGTTCTGATATTCGGGGCTTTCTCTTATATAGGCAATCATTATCCTCCACACCCTGTCCTGTTTTTTCACACTTGCTATCTGGTCACCCTAGTTAGTAGTTAAGTTTTCAAAAGCACCTACATGCCTAACACCCATAAACTTATCCAGGTCATGGCAATGGGGTAAATTCTTCTGTAGGAGAGTAAAGAGTTAAAAGTTGGACAAGTGGTCAGGCCTAAGCTAGAGGGAACGGGGTCAAGGCAAGAACAAACCTTGTTTCTGTTAATTGGTGTGAATTCTAGTTAGAGTCTGTTATCTTTCTTCTTCTCCTCCCTTCCTGGCCATGTGCACCGAGGATGAGTCTATCACTACTCCTGTGCAAGTCCTTGGTGGGAAGAAAGCATTATCTTCCTTCTCCCCCTGGCATACCTTTACTTCAAAGAATGTTAGTGTAAAATGTATAGGTTTTAAGGTGATGTGCCTGCCCTCTGTATGGTAATCTTGTAAATAACAAACAGGGCGGGTGTAATTATATTCATTATGTAGTTGTTAATATTCATTCTATAGGTGTCAATGTAACCAAATAAGGGTCTATGGGGAGTTGCTGAAAATGTATACATTTACATACTGTTATGGATAAAAGAATTGTAAAGTAACTCCTCGTTCACTCACGGTGTCGAGGTGGAACAAGCAGCCAGTAAAGAGTTCCGTCTCCCCGGTCCGCCCCAGGGACAATCTGTTTGGTTATTTCTAGCACATGGTAGGTTAAGTGTAATTAGTTACTGGCCCAGAATAAGGGGAAGGTTGCTAAGCAGGAGAAACATCAGGGATTAGGTCTTAGGGGAAAGAAGATGGATTTTTTTCATACGTTCTTTGGGAATAAAATGTTAATATCTCAGCCAGATGGAGGAGAGGGTCTTAAATTTTCAGTTATTGTTCAAGGCTCTACAGATCCCCTCTCTTTGCAGTAATTTTCCTACAGAGGGTAAGTTTTACAGTGACTTTCCATAGAGGCATTAGATATACACTTGAGCAGGTCTGCACATTTCACGATAGCAATGAAACCTCGTATTGTCTGTGATCGGTACCTGAATTCCAGGTCAGTTTCATTCCATTTTACATTGGTTTGTGCACTTCTCCTTTTCTAAAGAAAATGAAATAACAGCTACTGGCATTCAGGAGACCTTGGTTTTGTTCCCAGTGCTGCCACTGAATATCAGAAAGGATTTTTTCTTCATTTTGCCCATTTCTAAAATGGTGATGATGACCCATATCTGCAATGCTTTTAGATCTATGCAAGGAAAGCACGGTCTATTTTCAGTACTTATAATACTTATATTACCATAGTGTCTCAGTGTCTAACAGTCGTTAACATCCTTATCCTCAGACACCCCCGTGAGAGAAGTACGTGCTTTTATCCCTCTTATTATAGGTGAGGAACTGAGGCAGCCTGTGACCAAGAACCAGATTTTTCAAGATATTGCGATGCCTAAAGATGGAGATAGCATCCGTGAGATTTTCAGAAGCACACATAACTTGATCCAACCCAGGTACTTAATTCTTATTGAACTCAATGGGAGTTAGGTATGTAGACACGTCTGCAAACCCTCTAGATGTGTAACTGTGTCGTTAGGTGCTGGAATGCCTTGAAAAAACTGGCTTATGCTGACATGCCCAGGATCACACAGGGAGTCCATGGCAGAGCAAAGACTCAAATGCTTCACTTCCAAGTCCTAGAGAGCTGGAGCACATGACTTCTGAGGAGAGGCTGAGGGAACTAGGCTTGTTTAGTCCGCAGAAGAGAAGAGTGAGGGGAAATCTGATAGCAGCCTTTAACTACCTGAAGGGGGTTCCAGGGAGAATGGATGTAAGCATGTTCTAAATGGTGGCAGATGGATGGATATAGAGGGAGATATTGGGCATTTAGTGACAGATGGATGGATATAGAGGAGATATTGGGGATTTTGGTGGCAGATGAATGGATTGAGGGAGCCCTGCATCAGAATAGCCAGAAATTTGGGCACTCACCGGAGAGATGGCACTGCCCTCTTCAAATCCCGGCTCCCTTTCAGGCAGAGGGGGACTTTCGCTAGTGATGTCCTACATGCAGATGAGCTCACTAACCACTGGGCTAAAGGTCATCAGAGATGGCCTCCCCCTCCTGGCCATTTTGTGCAGAGTTAGGTGTGGTCTGAGCACGCCCAAGGGACACACAGACAGGTTAGGGGGAAGAACACCTGTCTGCCCCTGGTTCATACACTGCTCCAGGGCACAGGCTGGAGACAGGTAACAATGGGTAGCACTGCACATGCCCAGTGGCAGAAACATAGGTGCCTACGGAGCTTTCACAGGGGAAATTTAGGTGCTGGGTGAGTTTAGGGGCCTACAGGATTCAGGGGCTAATGAGAAGGTGTTTGGTGAATCCCAGTGGCACCTATATCTGGAATTTATCGTACTAAATTGGCTATTGGGTGTCTAAATCCTTTTGGATAGCCCTCATGCCTGGGTGAATTTACAGTCTGGATGTCTGGTAGCATGAGAACAGTGGATGAATAATAATGATAGCACCTGCCTGTATATAGCATTTTCATAGATTCCAGAGTCCAACGGGACCATTGTGATCATCTAGTCTGATCTCCTATATAGAAAAGGCCAGAGAACGTCCCCAAAATAAGTTGTAGGGCCAATCTTTTAGAAAAACATCCAATCTTGATTTTAAAATGATCAGTGATGGAGAATCCACCATGACCCTAGCCAAATTATTGCTCTCACCGTTATCAGTTTATGCCTTATTTCCAGTCTGAATACATCTAGATTTAACTTACAGCCATTGGATTATGTTATACCTTTCTTTGCTAGATTGAAGAGCCTGTTATCTTATATTTGTTCCTTATGTAGATTCTTATAGACTGTGATCAAGCCACCCACTTACCTTTTCTTTGTTAAGTTAAATAGATTGAGTTAAATAGATTGAGTTATTTGAGTCTATCAAAGACAGGTTTTCTAATCCTTTAATCATTCTTGTAGCTCTTCTCTGAACCATCTTTAATTTATCCACATCCCTCTTGGATTGTGGGAACCAGAACTGGACACAGTATTCCAGCAGTAGTCGCATGAATGCCAAATACAGAAATAAAATAACCTCTCTACTCCTGCCCAAGATTCCCCTGTTTTTAGATCGAAGGATTGCATTAGCCCTTTTGACCACAATGATGCACTGAGATCTCATGTTGAGCTAATTATCCACCATAAACCCCTAGTCTTTTTCAAAGTCACTTTTTCCCAGAATAGAGTCCCCCATCCTGTAAATGCAGCCTACATTCTTTGTTCCCATATGTCTACATTTACATATAGACATATTGAATAACACCTATTTTTGCTTACACCCATCTTATCAGGTGATCCAGATTGTTCTGCATCAGTGATCGGTTCTCTTCATTATTTACCACTCCCCCAAATTTTGTGATGTCTGCAAATTTTATCAGTAAAGCTTCATCAGCAGTTCTCAGACAGTTTTTTAAAGGAGCATCCCTATCATTATCCACACATTACAGACAGGGAAACTGATGCTCAGCGTGATGAAAAATTATTCACCCAAGGATGTGGTAGGATTGAGAGGCTGAGGTCCTCGTTTTGTTAATGTATTTTTATTTTGTGACTCCTTCATTTTATGTTTTACAGCTCATCATGTTGAGGAATACATGAACATGGAAAATCAAACCATGGTGACAGAATTCATCCTCCTGGGACTTTCCAATGACCCACACCTCCAGATCTTCCTCTTCGTGGTGTTTTTGGTTATTTACGCTATAACCCTGTTGGGGAACATGATGATCATGCTGGTGATAAGCAGCGATCCTCAACTCCACACCCCCATGTACTTCTTCCTGTTCCATTTGTCCTTTATGGACATATGCTATTCCTCAGTCACCGTCCCTAAGATGCTGCAGAACTTCCTAGCAGAGAGAAAGACAATATCAGCCAACGGCTGCTTTGCACAGAACTTCCTCTTCCTTTTGTCAGGTGGCATTGGAGTTTTCATTCTCTCGGCGATGGCGTATGATCGATACGCCGCCATCTGTAACCCGCTGCATTACGTGGGGACCATGAATAAGCAAGTCTGTTGTCACTTGCTTTGTGGCTCTTGCATGTCTGGGTTCTTGTATGCACTGGCCAACACTGTCTCTGTATTAAGCTTACACTTCTGTGGTCCCAATGAAATCAACCATTTCAGCTGCGAGCCCCCTGCGCTCTTAGTCTTGTCCTGTTCTGAGACACTGACCCCTAGACTGGTGCTTCTTACATCTGTTATAATTTTTGGATCAAGCTCCTTCCTCCTCACCCTGGTCTCCTACATTTACATAATCTCCACCATCCTGAGGATACGCTCGGCAAAGGGCAGGCGTAAAGCCTTCTCCACCTGCAGCTCCCATCTCATGGTGGTTATTTTATACTATGGAACAGGTTGTTTCCGGTACATGAAGCCTGCTTATGAAGCATCTGATCTTGATAGAATAATTTCCATCCAGTACAGCATCTTAACGCCCATGTTAAACCCCGTCATCTACAGCTTGAAAAACAAAGATGTGAAAACTGCTCTGTGGAAACTATTTGGAAAATTCAAGTTTCCCAAGGAATCTTAATGTTGTTAAATGGAGAATAAAGACACATTGAACTGGTGGTCAATATCTCAAAAAAACAAGCTAGTGTAATAGACTAAGTATTTGTATTTATGAATTTGTGTCCAGAAGTGCTTTGGGCTTAAACTTTCACAGTTACCAGAGGGAGCTGGGAATCCAGTTCCTCTAAATGAATTTGAAAAACTCAGACTTAGTTTTCCAAAAATCAAACACACTGCACTTTATTCTCCCCTCCCTTTGCCTGGGATACATGTGGAGTAATTCTAGTAAAGTCTGTGGTATTGATTCACTGATCTCACACCCAGATGTAAATCAGGAGTAATTCCATTGAGTCACAGGAGCTAATTCTCCTTTCACTTTCTTGGTGTAAATCAGGAGTAACTCCTACAACTAATCAAAAGCTTTTAATGCAAACATTTTTTATCAAATGATAATTTTATAGATTTATTTTCACAAAAAGTCATATATTAGTGCATTTTAATGTAGAAAAATGAGAAAATAACACTATAAAAAGAATGTTGTTTGTTCTGTTTTATTTTAACCATGCCATAAGAAAATGTTTTGTTTGGGTTTTGAAAACAAAATAAAATGTTGGTTGACTTTTGGTTTTCAGAATTTTGTTTTTATTTTTCCAATTTCCCTCCCTCTTTTTTACTCTCTCTTCCACTGAAAACCTTGCAATTTTTTTTAAAAAAAGGAGACAAAGTGTGTATGATGTCATTTCCCCCCCTGCTTTTCCTCTACATTTTTCCTTTCACTCTTCTACTTTTTCCCACTGTTACTAGGAAGAGAAAGGTAGGAGGGGAAATCTGAAAACAGAACTATACAGTTTTGTTTGTTTTTGAAAACAGAAACAAACAAAGATTGAAAATTGCAATTTGAAATAAACATATTCACTTTTGGGGGACGTTCCAAAATATAATTTATTTTCAGCAAATTGTTTTGGAACAAAATTGTTTAAAAATAATATAGGATTTTTCAACCAGTTCTATGTGAAGATCTTTAAGTGTGCGGGAGGTCAGATTAGATGATTATAATGATCCTTTCGGATCTTAAAGTCTAGGAGTCTATAACAACTCCATTTGTGTCAAAGGAGTATCACCGGTGGCAAATCAGTATCAGTGGGAGAAGAGAGCACCCTGATCTCAGGGTGCTATAATAATAATAAATCGGCTGGAGCTTGCTTAGACTAATCTGAAAATTGCTCATTCGATTGCTAATTGAAGATTATGGCAATACAATAATAAGAGTAACATGAGCAATGTATTTTGATTTGTATTCATCATTGTCATTTCACAGAGGAGCTGTCTCTGACTGAATTTGTTTTGTGGAAGATCTGCTCTAGTGCAACCACAACTAATGGACTTGAAGCAGGAATTAATTCAGGAATGTCCTATGACCTGTGTTTAAAAGAGGAGGTTAGTCTAGAAGATCACAGTCGTCCCTTCTGGCCTTAAAAAAATCTATGAATTATCATCTTCCATCCGGTTCCTCTAATCATAGAACCATAGAATCATAATACAGGAAGAGACCTCACGATGAGGTCATCGAATCCAGTCCTCTGCGGTTATGGCAGGACTAAGCATTATCTAGACCATCCCTGATAGGTGTTTGTCTAACCTGCTCTTAAAAATCTCCAGTGATGGAGATTCCACAACCTCCCTGGGCTATTTATTCCTGCACTTAACTACCCTCACAGTCAGGAAGTATTTCCTAATGTCCAACCTAAAAAGTCCTTCCAGCAATTTAATCCCGTTGCTTCTTGTCCTATCCTAAGAAGTTAAAAAGAACAATTTTTCTCGCTCCTCCTTGTAACAACCTTTTACGAACTTCAACTCTGTTATCATGTCCCCCCTCAGCCTTTTCTACTTCAGACTAAACAACCCCAGTTTTATCAGTCGGCCCTCACAGGTCATGTTTTCTAGGCCTTTAATCAGTTTTGTTGCTCTTCTCTGGACTTTCTCCAATTTATCTACATCTTTCCTGAAACGTGGCACCCAGAACGTTGCTTCCTTCTCATTTTTTATCCTTTGCTGCTCTCTAGTAATCACAAAGCAAACAGAATTTCTTTGACATGAGCCACATTCTCCATCTTTTCCTTTTCCTTTTATATGACGATCCATTTCCAAATGCTTCCTGTTCATCCACCAAAATGGCACATCCAAAACTGCTATTAGCAAACATTTCCAAAGGCTGGAGAGGGGACGCTAGATGGGGAGGACTCTGAGTTACTACAGAGAGTTCTTGCCCAGGTGCCTGGTTGTTGCTCTCACCCACATGCTCAGCGTCAAACTGATCGCCATATTTGGGGTTGGGCAGGAATTTGTCTACAGGTCAGGTTGGGAGAAGCCAGGGTTTTTTTCTCCTTCCTTTGCAGTATGGGGCAAGGATCACTTGCTGGTTTGAAGTAGAGTAAATAGTAAATTCTCTGTAACTTGAAGTCTTTAAATCAAGGTTTGAGGACTTCAGTAACTCAGCCAGAGGTTATGGGTCAATTACAGGAGTGGGTGGGTGAGTTTCTGTGGCTGCGATATACAGGAGGTCAGACTAGATGATCATGATGGTCCCTGCTGGCTGTAAAATTTGAGTCTAAAATTGATAAATCAAAACATCTCATTAGCCATGTTGGGGCACTCGGCACTTGGGTCAGATCACAGTGTCCCAGGCAGCCACAGAGATTTGCCTTTGTAGTGTTAATTCATCAGCCAGTAATGCATGTAGGCCCCGTGCTGGTATCACTGAAGCTAATGAGAACTTGGCCTGTGATCTCAGTGGCATCTGGCTGAGAGCCCATTCCTTGTGATTGCAATGTCTATTTAGGTAGCTAAACGATGCCAAACATGGCAGAGACTGAGCACTCCACAGCCAACGATAAATGTAACCTTCCAGCAGTCCTGTGAAGTAGGGAGAGGGCTTGATCCTCTCATTAAAGAGAGGGAAACTGAGGCACAGAAGGTTAGATCCCCAGATGCTGCAAATCCACCTATCTGTATTTCTTAGGTATTTACATAGGCCTCCTCACTGTGGTATCTGAGCATCCCTCAGTCAAAAACAGACTTAAACATCACAATGCCCCAGTCAGGTTGGGAAGTGTGATTATCCCTATTTTACAGGGGGGAAACCTATGCACAGGGACGCTTAAGTAATCAACTTGCTGATGTATCCTCTGTACCATGAAGTCTTTAACCCATGATTTGAGCACTTCAGTAACTGAGTCACAGGCTAGGGGTCCATTACAGGAGTGGGTGGGTGAGGTTCTGTGGTCTGCGTTGTGCAGGAGGTCTGACTAGATGATCATATTGGTCGCTTCTGACCTTAAAATCTGTGAGTCTAATTTATGCAAAGTCAGACGAGGAGTTTGTGACTCCAGTGGAATCACAGCTGATTTACGCCAGGTGGGGCTCTGGCTCCAGAAGAGTGACAGCTGGGTTCTACAGCTGAAAATCAAATCCACAGTGTTTAAGGATGAAGTTTCCAGCCTGCTTGGGGGATTTGGACACACAACTCCCAATAACTTTGGTTTGTGAACTTCAACCTAAGTGACCTACTCAATGCCACATAGAGCGTCCACAACAAAGACAGGAATTAAACAGAGTTTTTAGCACAAGTGCATTAAACCCAAGGTCAATCTTAACTTCTAGGCAGGAATCACTGTGTGTTGGTATCAACATCGTCATTAATGATCTGGATGATGGAATGGATTGCACCCTCAACAAGTTTGTGGATGACCCTAAACTGCGGGGAGTGGTAGATACGCTGGAAGGTAGGGATAGGATACAGAGTGACCTAGACAAATTGGAGGATTGGGCCAAAAAAATCAGATGAGGTTCAACAAAGAGAAGTGCAGAGTCCTGCATCTAGGAAAGAAGAATCCCATGGACTGCTCCAGACTGGGGACGGACTGGCTAGACATCAGTTCTGCAGAAAAGGAGCTGGGGGTAACAGTGAACAAGAAGCTGGATATGAGTCAAAAGTGTGCCTTCTCTCCAAGAGGGCTAATGTCATATTGGGCTGCATTAGGAGGGGCATGCCAGCAGGTCACGGGAAGTGATTATTCCCGTCTATTCGGCATTGGTGAGGCCTCATTTTGAGTACTGTGCCCAGTTTTGGGCCCCCACTACAGGAAGGATGTGGACAAATTGGAGAGAGTCCAGTGGAGGGCAACAAAAATGATGAGGGGGCTGGAGCACAGGACTTATGAGGAGAGGCTGAAGGAACTTGGCTTGTTTAGTCTGCAGGAGAGAAGAGTGAGGGGGGATTTGATAGCGGCCTTTAACTACCTGAAAGGGGGTTCCAGGGAGGATGGAGCTAGGCTGTTCTCGGTGGTGGCAGACGACCCAACAAGGAGCAACGGTCTCAAATTGCAGTTGGGGAGGTCTAGGTTGGACATAATAATTTTGGTTGCCCTCCGCTGCACTCTCTCCAACTTGTCTACATCCTTTTTGCAGTGGGGGGCCCAAAACTGGACACAATATTCTAAATGCGGCCTCACC
>VOCO01034680.1:0-12205 GCA_007922225.1 Emydura subglobosa
ATTGTGGAGTTGCAGGCTTGTATGGTTCCTCTGATATACATCCAGTAACTGGATGGGTCTCAGTCCTTTGTTCACAGCTCCAGTTGCAGATGACTTGATTCAGTGGTAGATAGGTGTTTGAAGCTGAGTCCCATCTGAAAGACTAGTGACTGAAGACAAAATGGATTCCCAAGGTGTAAGAAGCTGCTGTGGCCTCCCCCGGAGCCAAAGCCCGAGGAAGGGTGTGAGCGCCCTGATTGGATCACCTCACGTCCTGCCATGGAGTCTGCCCAGCAACAAGGGACCCGGGCCGTGATAGGACCACCCAGCCAGTCCAATCGGCAGCAACGGGGCGGAGCCCCGACAGGAAGGGGAAGTATAAAAGCCAGGCCCCTGAGCTCAGTAGGCCCCAGACTGCTGCCAGAGACAGACGTGCGGCCCTGCCAGTAGAGGCCGAGTCCAGAGCCGAGCCGCCGATGAACCCCGGCCCCACCTGGGCCTGGGGACTGGATAGGGCCTTTGCGGAGTTGGACCAGGCAACCTGGCCAGGATGACTGGGCTGAGTGACCCTGACCCCGAGTCTGGGCCCGTGCTCCAGAACCACCGGACTGGGCCGAGACCCCGGAGCAGCCCGAGTGGCGGGCACCTCCGGAGGCCGGGCCGGATCTGGAGGAACTGCCAGCCGCCGATCCCCTCCCTGAGGCGGGGCAGGACTTGGAGGAGCTACCAGTGGCCAAGCCTCTCCCAACCTGCAACGACCTTGAGGAGCTTCCCCCTGAAGAGGAACTCCCCGCCTTACCCCCGGTCGATGAAGAGGGACTGACGGCGCTACCCCAGGCGGACTATCCTCGCAGCATGGAGGAGGCAGGTATTGGGGTCAGTGGGGAGGAAGTAGCCCAGGGACAGCCACTGCCTGTGGCTGAAGCCGCAATATAGTCGGTGTGTTGTGGCAGGAGTCCCGCCGACACAGTGGCAGCCGCTTCTGCCACTACTAGGGCCCTGGGCTGGGACGCAGTGGAGACGGGTGGTCCTGCGTCCCCCTCCCCTTCCCCTTTTCCCTAGCCACCCCAGGAGAATCTCTCTCCTGACCACTCAGGAAGTCGTTGCCTCGCTCGCTGCTCACCCTGCCTAAGGGTTGGAGCAACTGACTCCTTACTCGCTCGCCCTGACTGAGGGCCTGAGCGATAGACTGGGTGCTCACCTTCCCTAAGGGTGGATTGCTAAGACTGCTCACTCGCCAAGCGCGAGCTATTTCCCTGTCTGTAGGAAGCCGCTGTGGCCTCCCACGGAGCCAACGAGCTTACACAAGGCCTCTGCCTTATATACCCTATGGCCCCGGCCATGCGTTTTGTAGAGTTTTACAGGAACTAAAATGGATTCCAGAGCAACATGGGCCAGTCCTGGTTCCTCATCAGACATGCTGCTCGTGGAATTTCACAGGAACCAAAATGGAATCCAGAGTCACATGGGCAAATCCTGGTGACTTATCAGGTGTATCCCTGGCTTCTCGCCCTGAGCCCCTTGCACTTGGGGATGTCTCACTGGGCCATTAAGCAGGCTATTGTCCTGCCTCCATCCTGTCTGGGGTGTTGCCCAGGCAGCACAATTTGAAATACAGATATCTCAAATATATCTATAACTTCCATTCCACATATTACACAAGAACATAAGTATTATCATCTGACTTAGCACATTATAACCTTTCTAACAGTACCTGACATGGCATATCTCATATGAATTATTATGATTTTGACATATCGATGTTACCCATATGTTAAATGCCGCCAACATGACACTAAGTAACTTAAAGGTTTTGCAAATTCTACTCATTGAGTAGTGCTTTTGTGCCTTAGGACTTCCATTCAAATTAAAATACAGGATCTAATTCAAGGCATGACAGTAGAGGGAGCCACTAAGCAGCTGCGACCACAGTATAATTCGGTTCAACGTCCTAGGGCCAGACAGGGTACCAAAAAGTCATTGTTCTTGTTTCCTGGCAGGGGCTGAATGTTATCTGCTAGCAGCGATGTCTTGTGATTGTTATTTATCAATATGTAAACCCCTCTATTATGCAACCCTCATGAATGGGTGTCACCTAAGTGCCTTTCTGCTCTTGCTATTACTGTAGTAACCTCATTGATGTAACAGATAACTTTCTCTGGCAATCAAATTTAAATTTTCACTCTGGTGCAACTCAAGAAAGAGACTTAGTAGCCAAAACACCAGCTTGGCACCTACATTTTCACTGTAAAAGGCTCCTGGGTGCCTGAATTTCTGCCTCTGGACATGTGTGCTGTTGCCTCAGGGACCTGACTCAATATGCCTGCTCTGAGCACACCTAAATGGGATTGTGGAAGGAGCAGGAAGGAGATTCTCTCATAGCCTTTCGCCTAGTAGTGAGGCTGCTCACCGAGGCTCGAGAGATCCCAGTTCAATTTCCTTCATGCTTGTTGAGAAGAGATTTGAACAGGAGCTGGCTTTTCTGGATCTCATTAGCGGGTGCCTATCTGTCCCCACCCATCGTACAGGGAAGGTGGGTGTCTAACCCAGCCATCGTGGATTCCACTGGGTGTCTCAGGGCCTAAAAATTGTCGATGAGCATTGTAACCCCTAAGTCGCTTTATGGATCTGGGCCTAAATCTCTTGCTTTACTCTAGGCTAGCGTTGCAGCCAGTGATAATATGGGAAAGAGTGTTGCCAAGTGGACTTGTCTACCAAAAATACAATGTAGTCCTAAGGCAGAGACATGGTGGTGACATCTGAGGCTGGATAAGGCAAACCAGACATTGAGTACAATGGACAAGTTCACTGTAAATGTATTACTCAGTTCAAGTGGAATTGACCCGTCTTCTTCTTAGCATATGCGCATCAGGTAGCACATCACTCAGGATTCATCAGCGAATTTGGTCCCCTGTTTGGGTCATTAGCGTCCCGGCCTGGTCGAGTACCACATCCTAGGGCCCATCGCCATCATGCTTTCATGTCCTCTCACTCATAGGTAGCTGGGTGGATTTGGTACCTTCCTGAAGCATCGGTATTCAGTTGGAAAATGTCCAAGAAGCATGCAGAACTGCTGCAGTTGCAGTGATGGTGAAAGCATTAATGTGTAGGGGTTGGTCAAACTAATTTCCATCTGTGTCTCAGTCCTTCCTTCATGTCAGACATTATTTGATGGAGAACTGGGATTTTGTCTCACCAAAAACGTCCATGGAAAGTGGCTACTTACTTTCTTTTACTTTTGTGGGCTGATTAATTGTCAGAAGCCCTAACAACCGCTCTTTGGGGAACTTTTTTTTCAGTCCACCTAGCTCTAGCATTAGCTCATTAAACACTGATAAGATGCTCCAGGATCGGCCTTTTGGAGCCTGAACATCTGATACGTCACACAAACATACGCTGAACTAATAAGTGAAGGGAGAAGAGCTTCTCTGCACATCAAAACCCATTGCAGAGGGTTCAACAGAGCATCAAAATGCCACCTGGATACTACACTTCCAGGCACACAATTAGCGGTGGAATACGGCCTTGGGCTTCGTTCCCTTTTACGCAGAGGTCACTTCAAATGACTATTGAGTGCCAAGGGAAATTAAAGTAGGAGCAAGTCATATTTATAGCACAAAGAGGCCTTTGTGTAAATGAGAATCTGGCCCCTTATGCACTGGCTGAGTCTCTCATCTTCTTGTCTCGGTGTTTTGCACAATTCACACCTGAAATGTTCATCTGTTTGTCTCTTGTTTCTCTTCATATCATATCACATAACAAGAAAAGTTCACCTGCATCTGCCACCTGCCTTGAGACCAGGAGACCTGCCTTCTATTGCCGCCTCTGCCAATGATCTGCTGGGTAGCCTCGGGCAAGTCACTGCTCCGTCCTGTGCCTCAGTTTCCCCATCTGCAAACTGGCACTATTGGGATGTAACATTTATGAAAATTTATGGAATAAAATTGTTGTACACTGCATAAGTACAACTAGTAAAGTAATGGAGGTTTGTTTCTCAGTCGCTTGCGTTCTTGACACATACAGGGCATGGCAAAGAGGGAGATTTCCCAGGGGGACTACAATGGCATCTCATGTTTTAATCAGCGGCATCGGGTTAATTCCCCGTGTGATCAATTTAAGAGTGAGCACTATCAGCAGTCTGGAAGGAGACCCGGATAGCAGCAAGAGACCATGTGACGCTGCTTTCCCCTATAAACCCTGCAAGAATCCACGGCAGGAAGCACTGAGGTTCTGTGTAAGAGATGCAGGAGCCTGAATCAAGCAAGAAAGCAAAAGCGGCCCAGCCTGGCAGCAAAAACGAGGTGTCTTTGCTGACAGAATGAATGTGTGAGACAGAGAGGACAGCGGGTGCCCTGGAGAGATCACCATTGTAGGCTGAGGATTAAAGGTAAATCTGAGCACTCTTGGGTCAAGTCCTGGGGATTTGAATTAGGAAGGTGTCCCGTTGGGAAGCAGAGCAGCCAGAGCTGTCTCTCAAGTACAGATTTTAACTGCGCACTTACTGCTTTGTAGCGCTTCCTACTCCCTCCTTGAGATGGCTCATCACTGTGGTGTCACGGCTGCTGGAACGCACAGACTTCTTCTGCAGTTCCCCTCCACCCCCAACAGATTCAGCCACGTCAGCTGGGCTTCAGGGTGGAGCCGTCAGGGCAGAATTGTCCTGATCTTCAGTTTCCTTATCCCGCCCCTCAGACCTGCCTGGTCTTGCCCTCTGACATCTCATTAGTGATTGTCCCTCCTGTCCCATCTCTTTCACACCCATGGGCCCCAGGTTTTCCAAATGGAGGAGTGGAGATTTTTTGTCCTCTCCTGGGTCCACTCCTGTAAGGTCTGGGTGGTTTCCTGATGCCTAGAAACTCGCTTGAAGTTCCCTTGTGCACGGGGCAATTTCCCAGCTCCCCTGCTGCGCTGCTGATCACTTCACTGCCTTATCGCAGTGACTAGCCTGAGGAGGACGCACTTATCTCCTGCTCTGCTCCGGTGCAGCTCCTATTTTATTCCACACTCAGCCCCGCAGTGTCTGAGCGCCTTCCAGTAGGGCATCATGTTCCCGACTGCACATGGTCATAGGCCGTTTATTCTCTCTGCCTCTCCCCAGTGTGTTATACTTACAAAATAAACAGCAGGATCTTATTCAGGGGGACAAAGCAACACGCCATGTTTATTGTGAACACAAAAATTTCAAAAAGCAATTGCCTGCACACTTTCACACACACACACACACACAAAGTTCTACAGAGATGGGGTATAGTTACCAGCTGCAGTTGCTCGTGTACGTCCACTGGCCAGCTGGCTAAGACACATGGTAGGGAGCAGGGAGGGACACACATGTGCAGAGCAATGTCCTGGGTTTTTTTATTTTTTATTTGGTTGGTTGTGTTAGAAATAATCAAACAGGTTGTCCTGGGGGTGGATTGGGTAGACGGAACCCTTTATTGCCTTCTTGTTCCACCTCGACACCGCGAGTGAGCAAGGAGGGGGTTAATTTACATTTCTTTTATTCATAACAGTATGTAAATGTATACATTACCAGCAACTGCCCATAGACCCTTATTTGGTTACATTGACACCTATACAACGAATACTAACAACTACATGATGAATACAATTATACCCATCCCTGTTTGTTGTTTACAGGATTATTGCACAGAGTCAGGCACATTACCTTGAAATTTACTAACATTCTTTAAAATATGCTGTATACAAGGGAGGGAAAGAAGATAATGCTGTATTCCCACCAAAGACCTTGAACAGAAAGGAGAATAGTTATTTGTTAGTCTCATTCCTTGCGCAAATGGCTAGGAAGGGAGGGAAAGAAGAGAGATGACAGACTCTAGCTAAAATTCACACCAATTAACAGAAACAAGATTTGCCCTTGCCTTGACCCCGTTCCCTGCAATTTAAGCTTGGTCACTTATCCAGCTTTTAACTCTTTACTCTCCTACACAGCCGAATATGCCATTAGCCTTCTTGGCAATAAACACACACTGTTGATCCATATCCAGCTTCTTGTCCACTGTAGCCCCCAGGTTCTTTTCTGCAGAACTGCTGCCTCGCCCGTCAGGCCCCTGTCTGTAGCAGTAGTTTCAAAGCCAATTTAGAGCAGGAGGGTTACTGGTTTCAGAAGTGGTGGGTGATTTTGCATGCAGTCCCTGGTTTTCATAGTGTGTGGAGCTTCCGCGCTCGCACAGCCAGACCTGTTCACGTGAGACAGCCGTGCTCAAATCACTAGTCACAGCTGAAATGAAGGCAGAGGAGTGGCATCACTGTAGCTCTCCTGCTGTGGTTAAACCAGAACCACCCTGGCACAGGGATGCTATTGATCTTGAGATAAAGGCACTTAGTTGAGTGTGAGCCCAGAAGCACACAATGCCAACTGGCCAGGGTACCACTGTGGGTACGCTCACCTAGGGTCACCGAATGGTCTCGAAGGCAAGCCAGCACCAGGCTGGGTATGAATATGGTCGTACAATGTCTGCACTGCTGCCGGGGAAGAAGTTATGGCTGTAGACTGTTAATAGGTGCTGATCATGGGTATCCAGCGCAGCTGGCAAGCCGGTTTCCCACCAGAACCGAGCGGTTTCCCCCTCGCCTGCTGAGGCTGTAACTGGCATCTTGTCTCAGTTGCAATTGCCAGGATGAGCTGGTGCCAGCTGGAGGGTTGTGAGATGTCATGGGATGGGGAAAAAGCAGGGCCAAAGCTTTGCCAGCCCATAGTGGGAGGGCAAGCAAACCCGTTACCCTAGGCAGTTATGGGGCAGTGCGCCGGAGCTGGAGAGAAGGGGATGCCGGCCTGCCTGGGTTGGCGACACAGCCCAAGGCTAGGGTCAGGATCCAGCTTTTCTCCCCATGGTAGTCAGCTCGTTCTAGCCTGAAGGCCGCGTGTATTGACTTTGTGTGAGGTGGGACCCTCCTGTTCCCACGGGCCTCACTCGCCAGCCTCTGGGGCTTGACCACCTGACAGGCCGTGTGCAGTGGTTTTTCCCCTGTAAGCATGGGATGGCCCAAAGCATGGAGTGGCATCACCGCAGCTGGTGCCCTGGTCTTTCTGTGAGTGTCCCTGGGACGGGGGGCCAGGCGCTGCAGGGCATCGCTCCAGTGGGGCATGGGCAGTGGGGTGCACCTATGGCTAACCAGCCCAGTGCAGCAAGCGTGAGCAGAGCCTGGGAGAGGTGGTTGGAGTGGTGGGGATCTGGCAGCCAGGTAGGTCTCCCTCTCGAGGGAACAGGAGGGTAGCAAGGGGGCTCACAGCTCTCTGCTGCCAGTTAGGGAGTTCCATGAATACATCCCACTTGGCAATAGAGACCACAGATGTTATCAGTATCCCAATACGCTGAGTTTAAAACTCTGGAGTTGTTACCTACAAAAGCAGCAGGAGACACTGTGACCTTTCCAAGAGTCTCAGGTTGTTCCAAACTGTCCCACTGAACAGGGAAAGAATTCAACTCAAAGATAAGATCTGGGATTTTCGAAGGAGTTGGGTACCCCACTGCCACTCACTTTCAATGGAAACTAGGTACATCTCCCTCAGGCTTCTTTGAAATTCCACCCAGTATCTGAGAGGTTCAGAGGGATTTGGATTATAGTGAATAGGTATTCAGATCCCCTGGTATCATTGGACTAAAGCGAATCAGAATTTAAATCCCCTAGATTCATTGGATTAAAGCAAATGGATATTAAAATCCCCTAGTATCATTGGATTAAAGTGAATGGTCATTCAAATCCCCTAGCACCATTGGATTAAAGTGAATGGGTGTTAAAACCCCCTTGGATCACAGGATTGAAGTGAATGAGTATTCAAATCCCCTAGTACCACTGAATGAAAGTAAATGGGCATTCAAATCCCCTAGCGCAATGGGTTGGGAATGTAACAAAATGTTATTTTATTGGACCATGCCAGTGTGACAACAGACAGGGTTCAGGCTCTCCCACATACCTGCTGGGTCAATCTCTCCATCCAGAGCTGTCCCAGGTTGCTTAATTAATTCACTGTTGATTGGGCTGGAAAGACAGACTGCAATCCAGTGGTCAGGGCACCAAATCAGAAAGAGGAGAAAATGGAACTTGGAGTCTCATATCCTCCGTCTGAGTCCTGGCCACCAGGGCTGTCGGCAATTCTCACACGAGTCCTTGTTTTTCATGGAGGATTTCAAAGGGTCTTTAAACAGGTCTAAGGGACTTAGACAGCCAAATCCCAATGAAATGGAGTGCCCTTTGATAAACCCAGCCCTATACTGGGAGCTCTTGGAGACAGAGACTGATCTTCTTTGTTACCTTGTAGCCAATTAGTTCATTTCCTAATTCTTTGATTAGAGTGCAGTGTCATGCTATGATCAACTTATGTGATGTGTCATGTGTAATTGTTGTGGGCTAAATAGATGTAAGTTGTAGGATTATAGAAGTATAAGATCAATAAGTATCTAGGAGTAATGAATATGTATTAGGTATATACGTTAAACACGGTTGAAATTCAAAGCCTACTGGCTGAGCCCTGCAAGATTTCAGTTTAGCCAGACTAGGCCATAAATTTAAGAAGTTTTGACATAAACACATGACCGACGAATATTCCTGTGCCAGTAAAGATCACAAGACTTCTGCAAAAGTCTGCAAAAAGGTGCCAGCTGATGATGCGAAAAATCGACCTCAGTGCATTTTTCGAGCCCACAAGATGCCTTAGTGTAATATCTTTAAAGGCCTGTCCTGAGCACAGGGTACATGTGGTTGTGTAAATGCTATAAAGACACGAGGAACTATGAACAGCCTATGAAAAACAGGGCACCCCAATATTCATGGCGTGTGGAAGTAGAGAAAAGGGTTGACACCTTCATGGACATGCAGGGACTGTTAGGTGGCGTGAGTCAGAATTAAAGTATAAAAAAGGGTTCCCTGTTTGGGAAAAAGTGGGAACACCCATGGGAACAACCCCACCAGGAATTATCCCCTAATGATGATCAACTGTTGAGAAATCCATCAGAATATCTCTGAGACATTAACGTTATTCTATTTGAATATTCTATTCATGGGTATTCGTAGGAGTTATATGTACCTGGGTATTCATAACCTTACTTGTTCCTCTAATAAAATATATAGTACAGACTAGACTTTGTACTTGTGACTGTATCTGTGACCTCTACCCTTGGCTTTCATGTTTTCCTAGAGTCTCTAAATCTGAGACAAACAGCAGAGGTGATTTTCACTCTGTTGATCTTGAAACTATAGTAAACAGAGTCAAATCCATGGTGGTGTAACCTATCCTAAGATATTTCGAATATAATGAATAGGAACTGAGTGTTCAAATCCCCTTGGGTGAAGATCTCAGTCTTTTTGCTTTTTTAATAGCTACAAAATATATGTTGAGGATGACTTGCTGAAGTCAGTAGAATTTTCCCTGTTTTTTTTGGGAAGAAAGTCCAGTGGAACAAGCGCTCAGCGTGAGGAATTTGGGTTGGAGTGAAGAAATGAGGGCAGATGATACCAGAGTCATTCTTCTGCTACAAGTGTGCAGAAATATCACTTGTTCAGAGTTTCTTGTAAACTCATTCACAGCAATAAGGCTGTGATTGTCAAAGGAACCCAAGAGATTTAGGCACACGGCTTCCACTGAAATCAACGGGGATTTGTGTGGCTGACTGAAAATCCCAGCATAAATAAATACAGGAATATAGTACAGAGCTTTCTATTTACAAGGTGTTTCCATAGTACAGAGTGAGCATCATTACAAGTCCTATGTCATTTCTGGTGAGGTTATTAAAATGAGTGAGATCTCTAAATACACATATTTAACATGTCTATTAAATGTTCATATTCAAAACAATTGCACAGGTGTGCCCGTGTCTTTTTGGTTAATTTGTTTTGTTTTTCTGCAGGTGACTATAGGTTGCATACTGAAAAAGAGGTACCCAAATATCAAAGTATTTATCTGCCTTCTCTCTATTTTGCTGAGCATATTATTGATGTGTTAATTTTTCCATAACCACAACCTGCCATGTTGTTTTGAACCATTCCTCAATGGTTGGACTATTTTTCTTTTCCCATGGAGAGGCTGCAGTTACGAGCAGATAAGAGGTTAATTTTTCATTTCCTTTTGTGTGACCATTTCTACTGGGAAGTCCCAGGAGGATCACCAAATGATTATTTGATCATAAATATCTACCCATTAGTGATATTTCCTGATACGCTCTAATGACTGGACATGTCCACCATGCATGCATCAGATCTCCACTTCCACCACATTTTCTCCAACATTGATCCTCATTTAGTCTCTTTGTATATATATATATATATGGCCTGGTCTACAGTGGTGGCTTAATTCGAATTAAAGTCCCTTAATTCGAATTAATTACTCCCGCATCTACACTTGTGCATTGTTAATTCGAATTAAGGAGCCTTTAAAATTGAATTAATAAAACCACCTCTGCAAGTGGATTAGCACCTGAAACGCATAAGTTAATTCACATTAATGTGAGTGTGGATGCAATGGGACTTAATTCAAATTAATTGGCCTATAGACTGTATCCCATGATGCTCCATTTCAGTATCCTCCCCCAAAGCAGCCCCGGGAAGATTTAAATCTTCATTTCCTGTGGTGAATGGGTTTAAAATCCAAGCTGTGATCACCCCCCCCCACACACACACACACAACAAGCCCTTTGCAGTTTGTTTCTTTAAGGGTTTGAAAAATTTCACCACCCTCCTCCCCGCATGGTGAATGCATTTTAAATGCAAGCCCTTTGCAGTTTGTCCCTTTAAGATTTGTCCCTTTGAAAGTTTAGCCCTTTAAAGTGTGTCCCTTTGAAATATTTCACCATCCACCCCCCTCCCTGCATGTTGAATGCATTTTAAAATGCCAGCAGTGAGAGAAAATTCTTTGCTACATTGTTTCAGTGGCCAATCATGGAAATGGATACTTTCTTAAGAGTTTATTCACAGTGCTACATGTGGATACATTATATCATGCTTTCCATCAGTGAAATGGAAACATTTGTATCACTGTATTAACATACTGACTGACTCTGTTGTTATTTATCTTACATTGATTGTGTAGAATCAAAATCAAAGGCAAGCAATATACAGGGGATGGTAGGGGGAACATAAAAGGAAAACAGCATACAGTTCTAAAGTAATCCAGGATAAGATGCGATGTATTTGTCACAGTGAAAATTAGAACATAGTTCAGCTGGCTCCATGTGCCTGCAGCAATGGCAATTGGGGGAGTAAAAAAACAGCATGAAAATCCTTTTCCTGTTTGTTTGGGGGTGGGGGACGAGGGTGGGGGAAGCAGCGCTGCATCCTGGGATGATGACACTCGTCCCAACAGCCTCTATGGTTAGTTGTACTGTGGGATAGCTTCCTATATTGCACTGCTTTCTAATTCAAATTAAGGCTGGCCAGTGTGGATGCAAGAAACCAGCACAAACACTGTAATGTGGACAGTCTTCAGTGCTTTCTATAAATTACTTTCTGTAATTTAAATTAAGCTAATTCGAATTAGTGCTGCAGTGTAGATATAGCCTATATCTATATCTCATGCCCAGGTGTTTTAACCGGTCTTCGGAGGTTGAGTTTTCTAAACCTTTGATCAGTTTGTTCATATCTTTCTTCAAGCGTGCCACCCAGAACCGGACACAGTACTCCAGCTGGGTCCTCACCAGTGCTGAGTAGACCAGGAGACTGTCTTATATACAATGCTGCTGTTAATACACCCCAGAATGATTCTAGTCTTTTTCACAGCTGCATCACATGGCTGACTCATATTCAATTTGTGGTCCACTCTACCTAGTACGACTGTCTATTCCCTGTTTTGTAGATGGGGAGCTTATTTAAGAATTATCCTCTATGGGGCATCGTAGATTTTCCTCTGAATCAGCTGGTTCTGGTCAGTGTCAGGGACAGGATACAGGCTGAAATGGTCCAAAGGTCTGACCCAGGTACAGTTCCTATGACAAACTGACTTTGTCAAATAAAATTGCAATGAATGTTGCACTCAGATCAACTCAAATGCATTTAATTTAGTTTTAATTACTCATTGTCAAAGCTAATCAAAAATGAAAATGATAATTTTGTGCAAAATATCATTGTTTTGTTTTCATAGAAACATTCCATAATATTGGTTTTTGGATGGAGGAGTGGGCAAAAATATGAATCTGGAGACTGAAAAGTGTTTGGTTTTCATGGAATTATAGGGCTGGAAGGGACCTTGAGAGGTCATTGAGTCCAGTCCCCTGCC